>BJCN01322599.1:0-13310 GCA_018326445.1 Flaveria brownii
AAAAGGGTAGCATCAAGGACTACGTCAAAGATTTCACTACTTATGATTTTATGATTGAGTCGTTCAATATTTGGCATGTCTTGGTCACGTTGATTTTAGTTCAATGCATCATTTGATTAAATCAGATTACATACCAACTTTTACCCTTAAATGAATAAAAATGTAAAACATGTGTTGAAGCCAAACAAGCAAGATCTTTATTTATATCGGTTGAAATAATAACCGAGCCCCTTGATGTGATTCACATGACATATGTGATTTTCAGTCTATTCCCACTAAAAGTGACAACAAGTATTTCATCACTTTTATTGATGATAATACCAAATATTGCTATGTGTACTTACTTAAGAGTAAGGATGAAGCAATTGAAAAGTTTATCTTGAACAAAACCATGGTTGAGAATTAACTCAACATAAAGATAAATATTCTGAGGAGCGACAAAGGTGGTGGTTATATTTCACCATTTGTTGATAGTTGTGCACAAAGTGGAATTATCCATGAGTTCATTGGTCCTTATTCTCCATAACAAAATGGCATTATAGAATGAAGAAACCATACATTAAAAGAAATGATGAATTAAATGTTGATAAGTTATGGGTTAGGCCAAGAAATATGAGGTGAAGCCATATTATCAGCTAATTATCTTTTGAATAAGATACCTTTAAGAAAAAAGATGTAACTCCTTATGAATTGTGAATGGGGAGAAAACCAACCTATAAATACTTAAAAGCATGGGGTGCCTCGCTAAAGTCGTGGTTCCACCACCAAAGGCTTAAAATATATTACCCAAAACCTATGGATCCTTTCGAGGGATATAGATGGCCCATCACCCGTTTTCCGTCGCGCACATAGTTGGGGCATTGCGCACTGGTCCACATAGACAGTGGAACATAAAGTTAAAAAGTTTACAGACAAGGCATACAGTACAGAGAACGAACAATATTTGTTCATACAGTTAATGCGTGCTCGCATACACAGTACAAAGATGTAATTTACAGAAAAGAGTATTTTCATATACTACGCATAGAAAGTATTTTATTACGTATAAAACTAGAGCTCACTCAGCAACGCTGACATTTATACATTTTCAGTTGGCAGGTAAATATTGCTGAGGATGGCGCGAGGGTGAAGCTACTCGGCAAGGAAAGACTGACATCCATTCATAAACAAAAATCGCTGTTGTTTTGTAATGCAGTTAAATTATTCTTTTGTAAACTGATTAAACCAAGGTGTATTGCTTAGCAACAGTGTTATTAATGAAATGAATGGTTTTTGATTAAAATTAATTCCGCTGCTAAATTTATAATGTGTAATGTTTTATGTAATTACTGTTATGAATGACCAACTGTGAGGTCTCCGGGATCGGGGCCTTACATCTATGGGGTGCACAATTCTAAAAGCTCTCGCAGAAATAGGCTAGTGTTCCATGACCATAACATACATGAAAATGAGAGGTTCGCCAGACTAGTAAGTGTATTATGTGAAGTGTAATAACATCTACATAAAAAGGGTTGGTTTAATGACATCACGTCTACTAATCGTTAGGAAACTAAGTATACTTTACATAGGAGGGTTCTTTACGTCTCCTAAAATACTCATTGTTGAAATTAAATCTCAACACTAAAGTGTAAGGAATGATCTTCTATTCATGTGAGGGATTGCACTAAATTAGTGAAAGGCAGGTGCACGCATCTACTAAAAAGCAGATTTTAGAAGTTTTTTAGTTGTTACTTCTTTGTTCAGCTTCAAGCACTAAGTTATCATTAAATCTAACATTAACTCAGTGTTAATAAAATGACACTTGGCCTAATAACGTCGTAACCACTTTGTAACTCATAGTATAAATACAAAGCATAGGTGTATTGTTCAAATTGCTACTTGATACATGTTTCACACACCATAACTTGAAGATTTTCCTATATTTTCAGCACTTAACACTCTTATTTCAGGTATTACTTCAGGTACTAGGATAAACTCGGTAGTACAATCTGCTTAGGCTAGTATACCCTAGGAGACAGATGGGTTTCATATGGGTGGCCCTGAAATATGTTTTAAGGGAGCTCTATTGAATAAAAATCCTCAAACATATGTGTTTCATTGTCTTTTAGTTTTATAACAAATTATAAGTTTCGTCCTTAAAATAAGAAAATTATAATACATTTTTTACGTTTAATTAAGCTTGCATGTTTCATCTTTTGACCTAGCGTCCGTTTATTTTTAACGTTGAATGGTGCCATGTGCCTCTCACATGAGGGTAAATGGACTTTTCACACATACCACCCCCACCCCTCTCTCCCTACATCTATCTAACCCTATAGCAGAAATCTTTATCATTCTTCTTTTTTCAGTGATGACTAACCACCACCTCCACCGTCTTCCTCGGTGCCAACCCACCATTTGAAATCCTCCATCACCAACCACCACTTGTAAACCACCAATGATTTGATACGAATGTAATTCTAGGTGGGTTTATTTGAAGTTATGGGTGGCGACAATAGACGGTTACCGTGGTTTGTGGTTGGTTGTTAAATCGGTGATCATAAACAACCTACATCGATCTGTTTTCAATAAACCAACATCGATCTGGGTTTATTTGAAGTCATATGTTTTGCAAGTCCGACTCATATTCAAAGGTGACATGGAAGAGGGGACGTATGGCGATGGTTTAGATTGCGATAAGTGGTGGTTAGGTTGTGCGATTGGTGGTTTAAAGTAGTGATTCAAGATTCATTCGTCTTGTTCATGTGTGGTTAAACTGGTAATCGTGGTACATAAAATTTGGGGAGAAGGACGAGAGACTCGCAAATTGTTATGGATATGAAGATGAGAAACTCATAGATCCGATGCGATGGTGTTGTTCAGTTAGAGCAATCATTAGAGGTGACAACAAGTGATACTATGATGTTGTTCAGTCAGAGTTGGTTGAAGATGGTGACGATCGATGTTGTGGTCGCCGGAGACGCGATACTTTTTTATGTTTCGTTATAGTTTTAGTTTTCGTTGTAAATTTTAGGTTATTAAATATAAAAAAACATCTTTACCCTTATGTGAGAAGCATATGACACCTCCATAGAAGATATGGGTGTACATGGGTCGGTTTGGTGTGGTTTTCGCCTAAAATTAAAATCAATATTTTAGTTTCAAGGTTTAAAACCGTTCGGTTTTGCTTTTTTTGATTTTCACTTCGGTTCCAGTTTGGTTTCGGTTTTACCATTTAGACTTCAAGTATTTAAAATAAAAATTGGTTCAATTAATGTATTTAAACTAAAACCTTGTGCTTACATTATTTTGTTGATATTTAAATATAATCTAAATATTATTATAAATTACTTGACTAGGGTTGCTCAAAAATATCCGAATCTGAAATCGAATCCGATACCCGAATTCGGGTTCGGATACTGATTTTCAAAATTTTCGGATATTTCGGATATCCGAAATATCCGAAATATACGAAATATCCAATATATTTTTATAAAAATTTAAAATATTAAATATTGATTAATTATTTCGGATATTTTAGATATTTAGGACATTTTAATAAAAAAATTCGGATATCTGATAAAAACTTCAATGAAAATTATTACATTTTCATAAAGTTTATTAAATAATACTTTTTTTTGAATTCGGATATTCGAACGGATATCCGAATCTGAATCCGAAATTTCGAATATCCGAAATTCGGATATCCGAAATTTCGGATTTGGATTCGGATAGTGAAATCCATTATCCGAAATTTTTGGATATCCAAAATTTCGGATTTGGATTCGGATATTCGAATTTGAACACCCCTATACTTGACACTAAAATGAATTGCAATTCATTAAAATACAATAACAAAAAAATCAATAAATTTTTTTAATCTACCAATTCAACCAAAGAAGTTTAAAGATTATACCTGAAACCTAAATATTTAATAAAATTTTAGATAACATAAGTTAAATAAGTAACTAATATACTAATAATGTTTATAAGTGTATAAATACACCTCTAAATTTACAAGTTCAGTTTGTATGGTTTCGGTTCATTTTTTTCGATTTTTTTAAACTGAAAAAATCTGTTTTTAAGAAACCATCAAACCAAACCATCGGTTACTTATTCGTTTCAGTTTTTCGTTTTGGTTTCGTCGATTTTTTCGATTACGATTCGATTATTGTGGTTTTTTCACACCCTTAATAATAGAAGAAATTATTCATCCTCCATAAAATTAACAAAAATTAAAGGCATTAAACACGCAAACTAAATTGGATAACTATCAATTCAACTCAATTCAAGATTATTGTAGATTTAGTCAAAATTAGATAAAAGATAAGTGTGGCCATCTTGAATTTGGATTTTCCCTCTCATTAGTCAACTTCAAGAAAACCCAACAATCTTCCAGAGATCTCCACAACTCTAAATCTTCCACCTTTATCATTCAATCATCTTCCTCAACATTATCCAATTGGTTCCCGTCGTTTTCGCCCCCAAATCGCGATTACTACCACTAACTACAAACCCTAAAAATCAATCATTTTCCCCCAATCTGTCCCACTCCATCAATGCTTATAAATGCACACACAATCTCGCTTCAACACCCAAGTAACACATGTCAGCCTGTGGTCTCCTATATGTCATCGCAACCCACCAAATCTTCTCTCTTTCGTAGATTTCAACTCGACCCATAAATACCCACATCAGTTTTCGTTCTCCGGCGGTTGAATTCCGGTGGTTAGGGGCTTAATTTGAGGGTTTTGATTTGGGTGTTGCGAATGACGCGGCCGTTGCGCATATTGGTCACCGGTGGTGCGGGGTATATCGGGAGTCATACTGTGTTGCGGCTGTTGTTGGGTGGTTATAACACGGTGGTGGTTGATAATTTGGATAATTCGTCGGAAGTTGCTATCGATAGAGTTCGAGAACTCGCTGGTGATCGTGCTGATAATCTATCTTTTCACAAGGTTTGTTGTCACTGGTTTGATTCGTTGAATTCTTGATAAAAAATGTTTTTTTTTGTTGTTTAAATGGAACTGGATTGAGGGTTTAAAAGATTTGTGCGATTTTGCTGTGAATTTCCCTTTTTAGATGTCGTTTCTTAACTGTTGTGTTTCACTGCAGATGGATATCAGGGATAAGCCTGCTTTAGAGCAGCTTTTCGCTTCTACAAAGTACGATTTCTTTTCATCTAAATCTGTTTTATGTTTCAATTGAGGGTTTTACCACTATTAGTGGTTGTGTGTGATTTGTCTAATGATTATTAACCAATAATAGGATGGGTAATAATAACACCCATCATTATTAATCGACGTCTCTTTTCTCTTTATATGTCTTGTACGACACCCTACATATAGCAAAATTCTACACTTAATCCGAGAAAAAATTCACGGGTGTCAGAGGGGCTATACCCTCCAAACAGAGCTGTACGCTTCAAACAGGGCTGTACGCTTCAAACACGGCTATATGGCCCGTATGAAAGTTTGGAGGTGTTGATTTATAACGGGGTGTGTTTTAATAACTGGACCCAATGGGATTCTTGTTCTTAGCTCAACTGTTAATGCTTTTGACAAGACTGTTATGAATTAAATTGATTCGATCATGTTGAAATTGTTTTAGACCACCCAAAGTATGTATCTACTTTTGTTTAGGTCCAGTTATCAGGACACCCTTCCTATTATAAATCAACACCTCCCAAACTTACGGGTCGTATAGCCCTATATGCATCGTATATGGGACGTATAGCTCTATACGAGGCTTATAGGATGTGTCAATTTATAATGGCGGATGTTTTAATATTAGGACCTTTTGTTTATACCAAATCCTACAAAAATATGCCAAATACTAAAAATTTTCTTTAAATTTTTTACCGGGTAATACTATAGAATAGAAATTGCAATCAATTGCATTTTTGCCTTTTTGGGTGCATAATTTGTCTATCCTGTTCTTTTGTGGATGTAAACGAAACCAGGTACATGTACATGTGACCTATAAAGTATTCAACAGTGAGTGACCGTAATAAATGAAAAAACAGTTAAAATAATTGGGTGAACATATGTGTATTCTTTTAATATGATTTCTATCTTCACTTTTTCTCATAAACCAAGCAAAATATAGCAACTTTTAGAGATAGGAATATACTCTAATGTACTAATTTTTCTATAAAAATTTGTTCTTTATAAGTTTTGATACCTTATAAACTTTAGAAACCCTTTTTAACTTTTTGAAGACTAATGGTTGCCAGATGCTGTCTTCATCATTGTTTGGTATATTCTTAAAAGTTGAAACAGAAATCAGAAATTGCCAACATATATTCGTATTCTGATTTCTTTTTTATTTTAGATAGTATTATTAACTTTTGCATCTCTATCAATTCTGGTGGCAATATAGGTTTGACGCTGTTATACATTTTGCTGGATTAAAGGCAGTCGGTGAAAGTGTGAAGAAGCCATTGTTGTATTACAACAACAATATAATTGGTACTATAACTCTCCTGGAAGTTATGGCTGCCTATGGATGCAAGAAGGTATTTCTTTTAGTCTTACTTGATCTATGAACTTTGGTATGTGAATTTACTCCCGGTTTTGTGGGTCCCGTCCTACTCACAGGCTCATAGCCTTTGAAAGTCACCCAACCTACGTAAACTGTGCTCTACTCGGTCCCACTAGTTAGCAGAGTATTGATGGACCCATGAGTTTTCCCTACGAATTCTCATGGTCACAAAAAGAGGTTTATAATATATTATTTGGAAGCAACATGTTAATGAACATGGTTGTATGTTTGCTGAACACTGCAGCTTGTGTTCTCATCATCGGCTACTGTTTATGGCTGGCCAAAGGAGTTACCATGCACAGAAGAGTTTCCATTGTCTGCAGCCAATCCGTATGGACGAACAAAGGTATTATAGCCTTCACACATATTTTAGAATTATCAAGTTTTATCAACTTTTTTTATAGTTTGAAGTGTACAATGCAGCTGGTAGTTTGTTCAAAGTACTGTGCTTAATCATAGCATTGTGAAAATTATATAGATGGTTCATCATTCATGAGTATTATACATATGCACTGAAATTATAAAATGTCACCTTTAACTAATAGAATTAATCTTTTCAGCTCATGATTGAGGAGATGTGCAGAGATATATATGCTTCAGATCCCGAGTGGAAATTTGTATTACTACGTTATTTTAACCCTGTTGGTGCACATCCTAGTGGCCGAATTGGTGAGGACCCTCGTGGAATTCCAAACAATCTTATGCCTTTTATTCAGCATGTTGCTGTTGGTAGACAACCTGCACTTCAAGTATTTGGAACTGATTACTCCACGAAAGATGGAACTGGGGTATGCTTTGGTTTTCATTTGTCCTATTTTTCTAAACTTAAAATGGTATTGATTGGTTGATCATGTTGAAATGGTTTCCTTCATATAATCCTAATTTCTAAATTATTCATTCTTTTTTTTTTAAATCACTAGGTACGCGATTACATCCATGTGGTAGATTTAGCAGATGGACATACTGCTGCATTGGTGAAACTTTTTGATCCTAAAATAGGTGGGTCTTTTTTCCATTTTTGGATGGCTGATAACCAAAGCTTATGTTATATTCACATAGAGCTGAAGTACAAATAGTAATATATAAACTCTTTAAGGTAAATAGTTATGCTTCTTAATGCTTACATCAATACATCAAACAGAATCAAATCAAATCATGAAAATTTTGGGGGAAATCTTGAAATGTAGAACTAGAGCTGCAGAAAAGAACTTTGTACCTGAGAGTCATTCAAACCGCTTATGGGCCCCATAACACCAAACAGAGGGAAAGTTATGCATGTTTTAAGCTGGGCTGTTTCCTAGCTCACCTGCTTTTATACAGTTAGTCCAAATATGAGTGTGTGTTAATTTTTTGTATGAGCGCGGTATCAATATGTGGTGATAATGTTTTCTGGTTATAATGTTTATTTTTTCTTTTTTATTTTAGGTTGTGAAGTGTATAACTTGGGGACGGGTAAAGGAACATCTGTTTTGGAGATGGTATCAGCCTTTGAAAAGGCATCAGGAAAGGTACTGCATTTTTCAAGATTCCTTTACTTAATTTTGCTCAAGAGTTTTTGGAAGTTGACAAATAGTAAAAGTGTCAAACACTTGATTTGGACTATTTACAAGTCATCTGTTGCAAAATTTGATTCTCCTTATAGATCAATTGAATTCTTACAACCTTTGATATTGTTACTCCAGAAAATCCCTTTAGTAAAGACCGATCGACGGCCTGGTGACGCTGAGATTGTATATGCATCAACCGCAAAGGCAGAACGTGAGCTTAACTGGAAGTAAGTGTTCATTTGGCAACTTTAATGCATACATCCTCCTAAATCAATAAATTTCAACAAATGTATATTGTTATCGTTATATTGTAGTTTCTAAGTAACATAATTAAACATCCTATAAAAAACAGGTTTGCAGGTAGCGCGGTTACCCAAACCGATCTTCTGACCTCTAACACGTTTATTTTTTTTGTTCATACAACCTCCTTAAGCAATTTATTAACAAATATACTTGTTATTGTTATACTACAGTTTTTTAGTAGTATCTATGAATTGTTAAAAACGGCCGAACCCATCTTGACGGGTTATTCAACCTGTTTGATAACCCAACTTTGGTGTATACATTATAGGATAGACCTCGCTTATTATACGCCATACGCCTTGAACTAAAAATATATTAAATTATGTAGTTACTAATTAAAATTTCCCATTTGCTAATTCAGATTCCATTTTCTTTGCTCTAGCTCCTGTGTCACGTTCTCTTCTCTTGTGCCTCTTTAATTTTTTTAAAACTACATAAAAACTTAAAACTATGAACACCTAGATTTTAAAAAATATAAGCTGAAACTTGATTTTATATAAATATCTTTTATGATTGTTTGTTTTGAACTTAATTTTATTTAAAAAAAGATAGAATATTGTTTTAGTGATAAGGAGAGTCAAATTGGTTGCTTTTATGATCTCCCTATTTAATAAAAGAGAAAGACGAGAGAACACATTTTTTTTGGTCTTATAAATGTGTCATGTGTCTCTTGAGTTATTATTTATTATATAGTATAGTTATAGATTTATAATAAATCTTCGAGGTGTTTGTTATGTTTATATTTGGTCGTAATTGTAGGGCAAAGTATGGAATAGAGGAGATGTGCAGAGATCAATGGCACTGGGCCAGCAAGAACCCTTATGGCTATCAAACTGAAGCAAAGAAACTAAGTGGATGAAGCCTGTGAAATAAAGTTTTATAGGGAAATAAAAAGAAATAGGAAATCTTTTTTTTTTTTTTTGTAACATAATCATTATTATTATTATTATTATATATTATAGTAGAATGTTCAGAAATCAAATGATTAAATCATTATAACCTTATGATTATATTTAGTCTCCAGAAGTTCTGTACGTTACATGTTTTAGATTTCAATCTCCTTGTACTGTCATATTTTTAATGGATAATGCACAAGATTAGTTTTATAAGAGAGTGGCTTTGGTAGTCTTCTTAAAAATAACCAACGAAGATGGTAAACGGTGTACAAATGTTGTAAATGTGTGGATGGTGTCTGCACATTCATCAGACGCATGTGGGTAAACGTTAAAAAGCGTGACACGTAACGTCCATGTTTCACATTTCACATTGTAAAGGTGTGTTATGGTGAAGTGAAAAGTGATAAAAGAAAAAGTAGATCGTGTTATGGCATAGTGGTATTTGGTAATAATCAAAAGATTTGAAAAGAAAAACTAGCAAACGCTAACTCTTGCCTCTCTTGCCATGATGGTACTCATGCCCTCATGTGCTTATCTCCATCGCACCTTTATGTTGTGAATTCATATCCGCGTCACATGATGAGGCAGCTTGTCCATGCCCAACAAATGATCACAATGGATGGTCTAATGCTTAATTAAAACTTAATACTTATCGGCCTGTATGATGTAAAGAATGGTGTTCAAGTTATTTGGCAAACAATGTGTTGCACCTTAAACAAGTTGATTTTGTAATAATCTTGAATTTGTTATAAATCTTCTTTTCTAATAATAACTAGTAAATTGTCCCGCGCGTTGCGGTGGAAAACCAATACATTTATGGTGTTAAAACATAAACTAACCCATAGCCAAACCAAAAATAAGTATATGTTCTATTTTCTTGCAGTTGCAAGAAGCACCTTTTTTTTATCCATAGCCAAGAACCTACCCTTTTGCTTTATTGTCAACAAATAATGACATGGTTTTCTTTTTGAACTTACTTTCCAACCATGTACTCTACAGCTTTTATGCAGTCAAATACCCATTGTGATTGCATATAGTCTCTTCAAATGAACCGGTGATTCTTTGAACAAGTGAAGGTCGTTTGAAGTTTAGTAACCTGTAAAGATCTAACGACAGTAAAAATAAACGAAGATGAACAATGAAGCTAATTTATAAACTACAACATAAAACCTTAGTACAGGTAATTCAAAATCCAATGAAGAATTATTAGTGATATTAGTATGGTTGTGATGTATGTTGGTTAGAGGTTGTTATGTTAGTTAAAGGTTGTTGAGTTAGTTAGATTCTAGTTGAGATATTCTTCTAGAATCCTCTATTGTTCCCTATATGTAGCCCTTCATTCCTTTATTGAATCAATGAGAAAACACAATGAGATATTCACATACTTTCTTTATCGTATCAGAGCTATGCTCTCACGATTCCGGCGATACTCTCTGGTAGTCCTTTCACTTCTGATCAACTTTCCGGCGACTGTTACTGTCCTCTTCTTCGCCATGTCTTCCTCCAATTCATCGTCTTCTTCCTCTTTCTCTGAAACAGTCAATACAGCCGGAACTTCATTCAGTTCTTTGCCTAATATCGCAAACTTTCTATCCATCAAACTTGATGATATTAACTATCTTAAGTGGAATCATAAGATTGTTACAAGTTTCGAAGACTTTAGGTTTATTGAAGTTTCTAAAATCAGACATACCTCCTCCATCATTTGATTCTGCTGACAGAGTAACGTGGGAGAAAAGTGATGGCTATGTACAAGCGTTGATTACAACAACTTTATCTCCTCCAATACTTCATCTGGCTCGAAATTCATCATCTGCATCGTTATTATGGGCAGCAATTGAAGACTCATTTGTTCAAATTGTCTTTGCTTGGCAATCTCAGCTACGTACTCAATTCTATCTACTCAAATAGAATACCCAATCGATTATCGTTTTTCTAATGAAGCAAAAGAGATTGTTGATTCATTAAATGCAATTGGAGACCCTATCTCTGATGACTTACTGTTGCTACAAGTTCTATAAGGTTTGAATGTTGTTTTGAGAATTTTGTAATGAATGTTGAAAATCATGAGAAAACTCTTAGGGTCTGTTTGATATCGGCTGATCGGGCTGACCCGGCTGACTGGCCGACTCGGTCAGCGGGTTAGCCCGTTTGATATGCGTTTTGTTTCAGCTGACCGGGTCCAAGATGGCTGACCCAGACCTAAAAATTAAAAAGGCTGACCAGGTCCACCCCACCATCCTGCACGACCACCGACGGCCACCCATCGGCAGCCGACACGACCACCCACGACGACCCCCCTGCACGACCACAGAGCACGGCGGGGGACGGAGGAGAGGGGTGATCGGAGGAGGTCGTCGTCGGAGAGTTCGATGTCATCGTCGGCGTCGAAGCCTTCGAAGTGAGAGATGGTTGAATATGTTGTCGTCCCCGCCGCTCCTTCCCTCAAAACCACAAGTTCGATGTCATCCCCGTTCCTGTAGAAGATGATGTGGATGGAGATGGCTGAGTTGTGTAAAAGAAGATAGGGATGGGGATAGGGGTGTTCATCGGATCGGATAACGGATTATTCGGATTATTCGGATCGGATTATTCGGATTTGAAAATTTTAGGACCCTATCCGAAATCCGATCCGATCCGAATAAGGATATTTCTATCCGATCCGAATTATAGGATATTTATATCCGATCCGAATCTATCCGAATTCAATTCGGATCGGATTCGGATATATCCGAATAATCCAAATTTATCCGAATAATCCGAATAAACCAAATAATATTTTTTTTCTATTTTTTGTTTGTATTTATTTATTTTTTGCTAACCTTTTATTCTTAACATTTTATAAGTTGGAAATCATAATAAAAGATATAAAACTAAAAAAATAGATTTTGACTTGTATACAAATTTAAATTTAAAACATAATAGGTAATTGTATAGAACTCGAAAATTAAAAATCTATACTTTAAAATGACGATCGATTATTTCATAATTATTTAGGATTATGTAGAATGTGTAAAGATTCTTGTGTTTTAAGTTGAAAACATAATAGATAGTTGAGTAATGAGTATTGAGATAGAAACATAGTTAAAGTCTTATTCGGATTAATCGGATATCCGAATAACCCGAATAAAAAAATTGTGATATCCGAAATCCGATCTGAAATCCGAATAAAGAATTCGGATTCGGATGAGATCCGATCCGAATATCCGAATAAGGATTCGAATCGATTTATTCGGATTCGGATACGGATCGGATTTCAGATATTTTCGGATTTCGGATTTTTTGAACATCCCTAGATGGGAATGGGTGGGTTGGGCCGTTAGGTGAAACTGATGGGTATGGGGATGGGTGGGTTGGTCTTTTAATATGTTTTTAGTATATTATTATTATTATTATTATTATTATTATTATTATTATTATTATTATTATGTTATTATTAAGGGCATTTGTTATTTCACAATCAACTAGCAGAGAAACTTAACAAGTGTTAGAGATGGTGTACACAGTGGTTATTTTTATCATTCAGCAAAAACAGTCAGATACTGAATCAAACAGTCAAGTTTCAGTCAGATGTATATTCAATCAGAACTTCTGACTGGGTCAGCTTCTGACTCAATCAGATCTTACTGAGTCAGTTTTATCAAACAGCCCCTTACTTTCTCTTAACTACGATTCAAGCTACTCACCTATAAAGTTCGATGGAAGCAACGACAGACACATGTTGAACCTCTTCTCACTGCTATGAATGCGCCTGCCATTCCTCCACCGCATGTTGATATGTCAAAGTCGATTGTGTGTCAAATCTATGCCAATGATATAGTTTTTCAAAAGTTAGAACCAATTTTGCAAATGAGCATATCACATGGACCAATCGTGTAATTAACTCAATAATTAATACAAGACAAAAAGAAAAGAGAACAATTTACGTTCTTAAATTGCATGTCCGTCTTAACATTTGCATTCATTTTTTAAGTTCTTTTTTGAAAAAACGAAAAATACCTTTATATTTATTAATTTAAAAAAACTTTTAGTTTTTTTACAT
>BJCN01322621.1:0-15697 GCA_018326445.1 Flaveria brownii
AGGTGATCTTAAGTTACTGATCAATTTCCTGTCTTTGTAAGGTACCCACCAGAGATTCCAGGTGACTTATCTTTAAAACTAAATAGGTGCAGGTTTTAGATAGTTTTTGCACCTTTAGTTACAGACTCCCCTCATCTTTATTAGAAGAATCATAAGGGGATAAGATAATAGGACCAAAGTCTTTTTCCTCACCACCAGCTTAGGGTTCTTGGCTTCTGGATTTCTATAGAACCATGACAACTTCAAAAGAAGTGTCAATGGGCTGGGTTGTCATGGTTGAGGTCTTAATAATGTAATCACTTGCAAAAGTGAGAGCCTCTTCCATATGGGCTTCCTGAACATGTTTAGGGAGGTCTACCTCAGTTGGGAGTGGATGATGTGGGCAAGATATAGGTGATTCAGGAGCCCTCATCTCTCCTTGAGCAGGAAAAAGAAGAGAGACTCATGGCACTCACTAAAGCCCATATCCTCATCATCATAGAATTGAAGGTCAAGGATGGGTTGGTTTAAGTCTAATGGCTGGGGATGGTAGCTTGGCCCTGAAGGTTGATCACTTGATTTTTGAGACTCAGAGTGATGGCTTAAGGCTTGGTCAATGAGCTCATCAGGATGAGCATTAGGAACCTCAACACTGATAAAAAAGTATTAGGAGTGGTCTTCTCCTAAGGGGAAGTAGGAGCTCTTGGTTCCACTTCCTCCTACATGGGTGGTTGTATGGAGGCCTGCTCAATTTAAGTAGACTAAACAGGGGTTCATTTGGATTTTCTGGTGTAGGTGATGATTATTTGAGGTTGTGAGGGTAGTTAAGATGTTGAAGGTGTGGGTTTAACATTCACTAGTGCTACCAAGTTGTCACCTTGAGCAATGAGCTCTAATATTTTTGGGAACAGTGCTGTTTTTACTCCTGAGAACCAACAGTGGTCTTTCTCATGATTTTGAAGATGTTGGTGTTCATCTATCCTAGTTTAAGAATATTATCTGTCCCCCTTAACTATGAGTCCAGTTCATAGTTAAGAATATGCTGAAAATATCCAGGGAACATATAGTACTATAAGGAGTCCAAGTTTGCAAGCAAGTTTATATATACAAACTATGCATACTTGAACTTGACCCGTTGAACCATCCCATGGACTATGTAGGATAAGTCCTCAGGAATCTGGTCCTATCCTCCATGTTTATTAGATAGAGAGTGTATAATGATATGGAGGTGGTATTTCCACTAATAGAGACCTTACCCTTCTTAAAGGTTCTAACTATGTAGTCCCCTTCATAGCCTATCTATTAGAATGAGTCATTAACAGTAGAGTTGGGGAAAGACAGCTCGCCTCCTTCATCATCCAACCTTAGATGAGAGTTGATTGTGCTTGAAGTGATGAAAACAGTCATCCCCTTCACTGTGGCAGACAGTGCCTTCTTAACGTCCAAGATCACCTCTTGGCAGGTCCTCTAGAACTCAAGGAGTTGTTCTTCATACAGTGGAGGGTCTATTGTAAGAGTGGTGAGGTATTTTGATTGAGAAAATTAGCGGCAAACTTCTAAAAACCTGGATTTTTCTAAAATGACAACAGAGCAACTTGATTATGTTGCCTGTGAAGTTGCATTGAAAAATCTGGTTGGTTTTGGGGTTCAGGGTTGGCTATTTTAGAAAGCTTTGAAGTGAAGAAAGATAAGAACAAAGGCGGTTTGTGGGTGAATTTAGGTTTAGAACTTTTGTAGATGAAGAGTAAGGAGAAAGGGGGGACCATTGTAGGTATATTTATATTGTTGGATTTGAGATAAAGTTAATGCAAAAGGATAAACTTTGAAATTCGAAAGTCGGACTCACCTCAGAAAAAGTGCCCAAAAAGGAAGTTTTATTAGAAGTCTAATATCTTCCGAAGGTAATTTGTCTTTGGAAGCTTTGAGAAAACTTTTGAAGCCAACTTGACTTCGGAAGATATTCCTTAGCTTGATAAAAATTTAATTCAGAAAAAAAATACTTATAGTATTTTGCTTCCGAAATATATTTGGTTTTCGAAAGATATTAAACTTCAAAAGTTTTATTCAAATGATGAATTGTCTTTGAGAACATATATAAACTTAGAAGCATATTTAAGCTTCGGAAGATATATCAGAATTTTATCCAAAGATAAATTACTTAGTAAGTAGTAATTAGTTTTGAAGACATAGTTTTCTTTCGAAGTCAACTTAATGTCTTCCAAAAGAAAACATATCTTAAATTCTCAAAATTCTAAGGAATATCATTTTGAAAAATTTCTTCCAAAGTAAACTAAGCTTATGTAGGTGATGATATAGACAACTTAAGATACACATATTTGAAAAATAATCTTGAAATTTAATTTAAAAAAAATCTACTCAAAGTTAATCATCTCAATAGCTGATATAAGATACTTAAATCTCTGGTCATCAAAAGCTTTTATGAACAGATCAACATTTATTGTTCATTTGTGTTAACTTTGACTAGTTTTATCAATCGATTTTCAAAATTATCTTGTATCAAATGATACCTGATGTTGATGTGCTTTATCTTCGAGTGCTACATGGGATTCTCTATAATATAGATAGGATTGTTGTCTATATGGATGGGAGTCTCTTTGAAGTTGAATCCATAGTCTAGTATCTGATTCTGAATCCAAAGCACTTGAGCATAGCAGCTTGCAACAACAATGTATTTGGCTTCAGGAGTTGATGCAGATACACAAGATTGTTTCTTGCATTGCCATGAGACTATCCTTCTACCAAGGAACTGACATCCCCCTGATGTAGACTTTCAGTCATGTTGCAGCCACCATAGTCACTATCCGTACAAGCATACAGATTGAATTTAGAATTCTTTGGATACCAAAGCCCAATTTGGGAGCTCCTTTGAGATATCTGAGAATCCTCTTGATAGCAACCAGGTGTGACATCTTATGGTTGGCTTGATATCTTGCATAAGTATATATGGCAAACATGATATCAGGCCTGCTGGCTGTGAGGTACATAAGAGACCCAATCATAGCCTTGTAAAGATGTTCATCAATACACTCCCACTCAAGATCAGGTACTAGAGAGTGGTCTCTGGCTATGGGTGTCTTAGCAACCTTACACTCAGTCAGATTATATATGGTAAGTATGTCTTGCACATACTTTGACTGGTTTATGAAGATGTCATTGTCAATCTGCTTCACTTGAATTCCTAGAAAGAAATTAAGTTCTCCAATGGCACTCATTTCAAATATATTCTTCATCAGCTTCTCAAAGTCTTTGCATAGCTTTGGATTAGTTGACCTAAAGATGATGTCATCTACATAAACTTGAACTAGCATCAAGTCATTTCTTGTTCCTTTAATGAAGAGTGTGCCATCAATAGTACCCCTCTTGTAGCCATGTTGAACAAGGTACTGTGACAGTGTCTCATACCACTCCTTAGAGCTTAATGCAGTCCATCAAGAGCTTTGTCAAGCTTGCAGACATAATTAAGATGATCAGGGTTTGCAACTCCACGTGGTTGTTTGGCATACACTTCCTCATCTATCATCCCATATAAGAAAGCACACTTGACATCAATTTAGTAGACCTTGAAATCCTTGGATGTAGCAAAAGCAAGGAATATCCTAACAGCTTCAAGTCTTGCTACTAGAATAAAAACATATGTGTACTCAATCCCTTCTTCTTGTGTGCACCTTTGAATAACTAGTCATGCCTTATTTTTGTTGACAAGTCCTTTATTATCTTTCTTATTTCTGAAAACCCACTTGGTACCTATTATGGTCTTCCCTTGAAGAAGAGGACATAGGTTCCAAACCTTTTGTCTTTTGAATGGAAGCAGCTCTTCTTGTATTGCTTCAACCCAACTTCCATCATTCAGAGCCTTTCTAACCTTCTTTAGCTCAATCTGGGACAAGAAACAAGAGTGTAGACAAATATTTTGTCATAGGTTTGTACTATTGTTCTCATCCCTGTCTCAACAACTCCAATGATGTTTGTGGTGATGTGACTTGTGGATTCTTAGTTGAGGAATCATAGCAAGTTGGTTGGATAGATCTAAATCGGTGGAATTCAGATCTGGTGATTGAGTATCACCAACCACATCAGCACACTTATCAAGAGAAACTTAATCTAATGAGTGCGTGACATCACTGATGTTGTCTTCTATGGAGTGGTTATCAGCATTAAGAAATTTTTAATCACTATCACCACCTCCATCTCCTCCTACATTAGAAACCCCTTCATTTGAGTTTTATGCCTTAGTGATGGAATTTGTAGGCACCTCATATGTGTCAGCTAAATAGTTTGTCATTATTATGCTGATAGGATTTCCAATCGCAAGGTTTGTTACCACTAGAACTGAATTAGTTTTTTGACTTAGTCTTCTCAGCTCAAATCTTGGGTCAGGATCTCGATAAGCTACCTGTAGATCCTAAAACATATTCATAAAATTTGTTAAAATAGTTGGTAACTAGATAAAGATCAAATAGACAATCATGACCAGAACCTTTCACACCGGGTGTGTGCTTATTGAAGGTCACATCGGCTGACTCCTCAACTACTCTAGTTCTAAGATTGTATACTCTATAAGCCGTACCTTAGGAAGAGTATCCAATAAAATGTCCATCATCTGATTTCTCAGTAAATTTGGCTATCTGATCTTTGGTATTCAAGTTGGTGCAAGGACATTCAAATGATCTGAGGAAACCAATGAAAGGTCTCCTTTTATGCCACAGCTCATAAGGAGTCTTACCATAAGTCTTGTCTACTAAAACTTTGTTCTACACATGGCAGGAAGTGTTGACTGTCTTTGCTGAGAAGGTGATAGGCAGTTTAGAGTCAGGGAGCATGGTCCTTGCACCCTCAATAAGTGTCATGTTTCTCCTCTCAGCAACACCATTTTACTGAGGAGTATTGGGAGCACTATATTATCTTGTAATACCTTTTTTATCAAAAATGTATCAAGGATTTGGTTCTTAAAGTAAGTTCCTTGATCACATCTTATGATTTTGACCTTGTGATCATATTGATTCTCAATTTTCACAATGAAGTTCTTCAAGATCTCAAGGGTTTCATCCTTAGTTCTAAGAAATAAGACCCAAGTGTATCTTGTGAAGTCATCTGTAATCACCAAGCAATATGAGGTCCTTCCAAAACTCATTACACTAGTGGGGCCAAAGAGATACATATGTAATAAGTGTAAGGGAGTAATGATAGAGTTCTTTTCCTTTGGCTTGCGAGACACTTTGTGTTGCTTCCCTTTCAGACATGCAACACAGTGGTCATCACGTGTAAACTCTCTTTTTGGCATTCCAGTTGCCAAATCCATTCTTAATTAATTTATTCATGTTCTTATAGTTTACATGGCATATTCTTTTATGTCAGAGGAAAGACTCATCATTATTGCCTTTAGATAGAAAGCAAGAAACCTCTCCTGAAGGGGATGTTTCCTATAAATTCATCTTGTACATGTTCCCTTTCCTAGGGGCTCTGAGCAGGATATGCTCTTGAGGGATGACCACCCAGAGCTTGAGAACAATGCACATATGGTCAGTAAAGAGCATTTTATGTCTCTGGTCATAAAATTAGGATACACTCAAAAGATTGTACCTAAGCTCCTTAACATAATTTACCTTCTCAATGTTGAGCTTACCATTTGTGACCCTACCCCTTCCAGTAATGTAACCACCTGATTCTCCACCAAAAGCAACAAGCCCTCCATCAATTCTTTTAAAGTTCTGAAGCAAAGAGCCATTGCATGTCATGTGCTTAGAACAACCACTATCAATGATCCATACTTTTCCTTTGGTCTTCAGATGTTCCTATATAAAAATAGATAGTTAGTTACATTTGGAAATCCAAGCTTTGTTGGTCTTGGGCTTATCAAAGTGAAATGAAGATAGTTCAACAGTTATTGATCATATATGCAAGCTCTGAGGATCATTTGTTGTTGTTGATGAAGAACTTTCAGTCATATGCATTCCTTTATCTTCCACACCCTTTGGAAAATTATACTTGGCCTTCAATACTTCGAAAGTTTTGATGACTTTAGAAGTTTTAGAGACTGGACATTCAGAAGCTTTTGCATCCACTGCAGCAGACTTCAGTACTTCGAAAGCATTCCTTTCTTCTGAGACCAAATTTTCTTTCGAAAGTGATTTTTCACCTATCTTCTTCTTCTTCACATTTGATCTTCAAAAAGAAAGTGATTTTCCTTCCGAAACTATCTTCTTCTTTTTCTTCTTAAAACTTTTCTTCTTAAAACTTTTCTTCTTAGTCATATGGATGGTACTCTTGGGATTGTAGATGCAGTCCTTAGCAAAGTGAGATGTACCACCATACTAATGCATTCAGTTGGCATACTTCTAAGAGTCTTCTTCTGAGTAGAAGACTGAGCTTGATCTCTTTTCACTTCCTTTTTCATCTTCATAGATGATGTAGCAGGCTTCTTAG
The DNA here is from genome assembly GCA_018326445.1 of Flaveria brownii. Lineage (NCBI taxonomy): Eukaryota > Viridiplantae > Streptophyta > Magnoliopsida > Asterales > Asteraceae > Flaveria > Flaveria brownii. Next base: position 6,424 of record BJCN01322621.1, read on the forward strand.
GGTGACGCTTGTTCTTGGAACTGAATGGTTCAGGCTGTGCAGCAGTGGTGCATATTTGATCAACCACCATGATGATTTGGACATTGACTAGGACCTCTTGTACTAGAGTACATAGTTGAATCTCCAGTCTTTACCACTTCAAATCCACCATACATAATTGAATCTCCAGTCATTACCACTTTAAATCCACCAAAAATAAAGACTTGTTTTTGCTTGGAGTTGAAAGTGGTCTTTATCTCTTGGGCTTTCTTGCATTTTCTTTTGGCTGCCCTAATCAAGTTCTTCTTTATTAACTTGGTCATTCTTGGTTCATTCTTCTCCAGAGGAGCATAGTGACCCTACTTAGGATGATCCTTATCACTCACAACAGATTCATCCTTCACTATCTCCTCTTTATCTTCATCCTCTTCTTTGATAGAGTCTATGAGGGGCAGCTCATCTTGATAAGTTTCACACCTTAGAGATCTTACAGATAATAATGTGTGTGTTGGAACTATCTCACTTGAACCAATCCCTGCATTTTCTTATTAAAAATCTTTGCATGCATGGATGAAGATATGATGTTCTTGAAGGCTTCATCTTCAAGAACACATTTTTCTACCCTGGCTTTGCTGATCAGAATCTCAACCTGGCATTCAGTTAAAGTTTGGAATGCAATCTTCGATTTGAGTACCATAACTTTCATCAGGAGACACAAAGGCTTGAGGTGAGCTTGTCTCTTGGAATGGGCTTCCTTGGATGTAGCTCTCCCTTGGTGTCTCATGGAAGGTGATGAAAGGGCCCTTTTGTGAGTTCTCAGGGTATCAGATAAGATGATGATGTGGTTCTCTACTATCCCTTTCAACCACATGGAGGGTTGACCTCTTTTGATTGCTAGAAGAGCTGCTTGATGGATTCCGCATGTTCATCTCCATCTGGTAGCCAATAATGATACCATATAGCTCTGTGAGAGTAAGGGTGGAGAGGTTTTCAGTTCTCTTAATGGCCACACAGTAGTGAGTTCATTATCTAGGAAGAGAGAACATGAACTTCCTCAAAATGTCCATATTCTCAAGTTTTACTCCAACACCTATGAGAGTATCTACAATCTCAACATACCTAAAATATTATTGAGTCATAGATTCACCTGACTTGCAGGCAAAGTTCTCAAACTGCTGCTTCATGAGGTCCTTCTTGTTTTCTTTATCTTCATTAGACCCCTCATACATAAGCTTAAATGCATCCATGAGCAGCTTAGCAGTTTTGAACTTCTTGAAGCCTCTGTATATAGAGTTTGGAAGACTAGTTTGGAGAATGGTCATGGCCTTCTGATCTATGTCAATCTTCTTCTAATTTTTCTCATAATAGTCAGCCATTTCCTTAGGAATCATCCCACCTCCAGTGATGGTTGAAGAGGTGCTTGGGATGTGAGGTCCTTCAGCAACAGATCTTCACATCCTGCTATCTTGAGACTTAATGAACCCTTCCATACATTTGCACCAAGTATCAAAGTCATCAGGAGTGATCTGTGGAGATTTTGTCATGGTACCGGTTTCCATATTAGCCTTTGTGCTACCATTTGAATCGGTAAGTATTTTATGTAACTAAAGATAGCTAAGATGGTGAGATCGTACAATCAAGAGCCTGAAATGCTCTGATACCAATTGCAGGACCTGTGAAAAGGGTTAATACAACAGTTTCATAGTGTTAGGAGAGAGTTAGAATACTTAACAGATCAAATAGGGAAGCGACTTATAGTGAAACAAAGAACACAAGTAAAGAACAGAACAAGAACAAGAACACAATAATATGGTTTTCAAGAATGATGTATATTGCTCTCAAGTTCTTTTACAAAGTGTTACCAAGCTTAAATCAAATGACAATTACTTGAGATACTTTATACTACATCTTACAGCCGGTCATATTTTAAAGGCCAGCTGGAAACACTAATCTTGACAACAAGATCAATGTAAAGTCAAAAAGATAGATTTTATTTTTTACTAGTGATTATGACATGTCATAGCTCACATCTTTATCTAATACATAAACGATAAAAGTATAAAAGTAGAAAGTTACAAACTCTAAGACCTTAATCTAAAGTTGACAAAAGTATGGACTTTTCACCAACTTATGTAAGTGGGTGCGTCTTCAGAGATGGCGACGAAAAGTGGTTCAGCTTTTGTCAAAAGTAAGTCAGAGAAAGCATGTCTTCTCTGTCTTCTGAAGAAATCATTCTCTTGGCTTCAGAAAACTTTGTCTTGAAGTTTCGAAAGACTTCATCTTTGGATTCGGAAGATTTAGTCTTTTTGCTTCGGAAGATTTGATACTTAGTGAAATTCCTTGAGTTATATCAAATCTTCCGAAGTAACTTTCTAGTACTTCACATGTGCATGCTGAGAGTTCTTTACTTCCATCAGCCTCTAAGTGTAATCCTTACACAACTTTGAAACTTTTCTCAAAATCCTCAAAGTTCTCGCACAAGGTGATGTTTTTGCAAATAGTTCTATGCGAAAACTTTCAATACTTCACCAAAAGATAAAGTTTTCATAGGATTCATGTGAAAACTTCCCAAAGTAACAGCCAAAAGTGAAAACATCCCAAAATTAACCGACTTTTGCGAGAACTTCTCTAACTAGGCGAAAACTTGATAATTCTCGCATGTGTTAATGAGTCTAGCAAGTTTTCGCACACTCTTATTCGTCCAATCGATTAGAAACGAGTTATTCACCCTACCAATTTGTCCGGAAACCTAATTAGAGTCTAGATGAAGTTATTTAGATTCAATTAATTACATATTAGTCTTTAATTTGATTCAAATATCATGATTTTCTTGGCTGAACACCTTCAAATGTACAAACCGATCCATGTCACTACAAAACCATTCCAATCTCCATCCAATTAATCAAAAACTATTTCTAAACTAATCGCCAGTTTAATTCGAGCATCAAATCCATCATATCTAGCTCAAATTCGTGTTATCTAACCGATCAAGAAACCCTAGAACAAGTCTAATACCAAATGTAAAAACCAGGAAACCCTCACAACAATTATAAATGTTCGGATAAAGATAATAAATGTGGAATGAATGGCGATCTCCATGATAACACACTAGAACAAGTCACATCAAAAAGAACAATCAAGTAAATAAAGATTTTGCTTAGATTACTTTAATTACAAAAGCTTTACAATCAAATGAATGACAAATCTTACCAGTTACAACTCACAATTACTATTTATACAAAACATCAAGTTCTATGTAAACAAAAAAGTTCTCACACCAAAATGTTTTCCCTAAGCTCCAATATTTTCGCTCCACTATAATTTTTCACAAGATTGATTTTTTATATTTTATTATTGATTTCCCGAACCTTAAATCTTGACCTCTACAATGACAAAGATAGACATAAAATATGACGGAAGAAATAAAAGTTTTTATGGAAGAGATCAAAATTTAGACATCACTAAGAAGCATGTGACTTAAGTCATAACACATTCTAACGTTAAGTCACCGTTACTCATCTTCTTGAAGAAACACGAGGCACTTGCTCATACAAGTTGACTTTAGTGGGATCAGAAGACTTATGAAGAAGTGGACTCACAACAGCTTGACTACGTCAGCACAACAAGAAAACTTTGCGACTATGGTAGTAAAGGATAAGTAATCAACTTAGCTCACCTCCAATTGTGGGTGACGAATAGAATATATGTTTTCCCTCTGATTCCTCATATATAAATAGCAATATCATGCGAAGATGATTAGGACACAAAAACTAATCATTTTGAGACTTGGTGATTCAAAGCAAAAACCATTACTCTTTTAAGAGAATCAGTAAAATTCATATCCCCAAAAGTTGAGTAACCTCGTTGCTCTAGCAATAGGATTCCTTTATATAGCAATTTAATAGATAGCAACAATTCATTCAGCTGTAGTTTCACATGCAGGTAACAGAGAAAATTTAATAAGCTATACACACGTGTTGAACTTTGATTTCTTATTCAGTAAAATCATTAATTGTCATACTTGCATCACATCTAGAACCAACAAAACACTACTTGATAATGGTGCTTTGTGTGTCACTATTTAGAATCATGCGTCAATGGTAAACATTATCATGTCTTGATTCTTGGCCATATACATGCCGCACCGTAACCCACCCCCTAAAGTCTACCATACCACCCCCACCCCACCCCCCGCGCGTAGAAATCAATCGTCTCAATCACTAACCCAGTTCTCTCAAGATTAACTTCATATACCACAATTATATTTGAGCTGTTCATAATGGTTGTGTTCTCATAAAAATAAAGATACGGTTGTGTTGCCAACGCCATCAAAGATGAAGGGTTAGAGAAAGGGCCAACAAAGATGAAAAGAAATTTAGTGTCTATATTAAAATTCAAATACAAGGTTATGATGATCATATAACTTGGACTTAACGTCACTTGGTGACAATCACCACACTCGTATATACAACTATAAATAATTATACTGAATCAATAATTCAAACCAAATAGCCATTGAAGTAAAACGTGCTTGGAGATGCTTGTGTGGTGAAAAAGTTTCTTGGAAGATATGAACATTTAAACACAGCATTAAGTATGTGGTCAAGATGATTCGAGAGAGAAGAATTGAGCAGGTGAAAATGTTTGGATTCAAAATAATTAAGATGCAATTATGCTATATATAAAGCCATTTCACAAGCTATCTGACTTGATACTGAAAATAAACACACCAGATATAAGCATATTGCATTGGAACAGATTGCGATTAAGATTTCACATCATTCTCCCGTAAGCAACAAGCAAATACGCCTACGGATGTTTAGTAAATGTGAAACAGAAAAAACAAACTAATAGACAAAGATAGGACATAACAATATATTGTCATCTATATCTATATATTTCCTATGTACCTGCACCAAGATTGTCTTATGGACATTTACAGACAGGTGGCTGGACGTTAGAACGTACACACACACAACATTATTTGTATGATCAAAAGGCTTATGGGTCGAGTTGACTGTTTGACCCGAATATTTTGAATTGTTCAAATTTCATGAGACAATAAAGGTTTAAGCCTTCTCTCTACTTCCCTGCATTGCAAGTCCATTTCTTCCTGAATCATGGTCAAAGCTGATTTGCAGGAGGCTTCATCTTTAAATGCAAGGGTCCACCTTCCATCAACCAATGATTTTGATTTCAGTTTAAGGTTTGCGGCGTTTTTGGCAGTTTCAGTTAAGGGTAAAGTAGATGGCCGGATTCTAAGGTGCAACCATCTTGAATGCCTTTCGTCTATTTTTGGCTGTAATAGAAAAAGCAAAAACATAAAAAAAAAAATTAACAATTTTATCCCCTCAGAAGATCATTATAGATGGCTGGCAACCACGTTGGATGATTTAAAAGTAAAATAACAAAAGATAATATTTACACTTACATTACATCCAGCCAAAGGAGCAACGACGCGAACAGTTCCATGACTAGGTTTCTGAGGCAATTCCTCTGCAAGGATTATCCATCCGGAAATCCCAATAGAAACTGCCAAAAAATTGAAGTGGCGTTCCTTTCCCCTCTCAAAAGCAATTCTACATGGCACTGCATCAACTGAATTTAAAAATTCAAGATCAAAAATTAGGCTTAGGCCTAGGCATATAAATACACTCATTAAAGGTGGTAAATTTTAACCAATTTATATGAAAATGGGTCAATTTTGGTTGTGCTTATTTCATAATGAGTCTCATCACAGTTGTCAAAAGTGCATAAGGTGTGCGGGTGTTCAGGCTACTTTGGAAATCCAGTAGTTCTTTTCAGGTTTTAACCACTTGGTTCGACTTTAAATTTTTTACTTCCCCAATCCCCTTTCTTCCACTCTTATTCTCTATGCAGCTGCTACCACCTACTACTATCGCAACCATGCTCTGATCTGATTGTTTCCCCTCTAGCTCATCAACTTGAACAGTTCCGTGAATCTGCTCTTGTCAACTAGCTAGAAATTTGCTGCTTTTTTGTGAATTGCTATTACTTTGGTATTGAATGGATGATTCTAATGCTAATTCTATTGGGATCTTTATTGCACTTTTTTATCTCAGGGGTGCGCTTTTTCTACGCTTTGTGCCTAGGTTGGGCCTTGGGACTTTGACTACTATGGGAACAAGTAAAATCAATAATAGCCAATTATCTCTCTCGCTGACTTACTTTCGAGTGGTAATGCTTTCCAATAAATGTCCAACTGATTCTTATCTATATTTCTTGATAGACTAACATGTAAATCCTAACATTATGGAATTCCCTAACCACAATTTCTATTCTACTAAAATTACTGATGCTAATCTTTATCAAGTATTTAATATCAATATACTAACACTCAATAACCAAGGTTGGTGTTATTATACAAGGATTGAAGTATATCGTTACTAAACTCTCCGACAAGGATTGAAGTAAATCAACTATCATTAATCCTTATCTAATAAATAAAATCCTAATATAAATTTTAAAGAGTAATATATAAATGTTAACAGTCAAAGGGATGAAAAGCTTCTAGATTGTATTCAAATCCTTACAAGTTGCATCAAGCTAAATCATTTAAACAAAGAAAATAATATTATTATTTTTAATCATAACTAATCCATTAATTTTTAACAAGATTCAAATAAATGACAAAAAAAGATAGATGGGGTTCATCCCGAGCCAATTTATTTTAAACCGCCCTTAAAGTAACTGGTTGTTGACCCGATTCTGTTTTGCCACCTCTACAATATATGATGCCTTAACAGAGGATCAGACATATTAGGCCCTCTATTGAAGCTTTAGGATTCAGTGTGATTTAGAATTGATCATCGATTTTAAGCAAGTAAACAACAGCAAAGGAAATAGTGTACTCACTGGCTATCCAACACAATATGCAGAAAATCCCATATTTGGTTTATTGTATTAAGATCATCATTTCACCACTCATGTTTGAAACCAAATTAAATATCAAGACAAAGGACCAATTGTACAAGAACTACGTATTGGAAGGACACATGTAGCCAAACGAAAAATATTCCTTTTATCCCTATAAAATTGTTACATTTTCCTTTTGGCGTGACCTGTTGAAATACTGTAACATTTTGGTTTTAGGTAAGTTCTCGTGTTGAATTTTTCTAATTGCAATTTTAGTCAATGCCAATAAACTTATGATATTAATTGTCCAAAAAGTTCCTCCAGATTACTTTTATTGAATGTCATTATAGATAATTAAGTACTTAACAAATGATCAAACTATTTACTTAAACTATGTAATCAAGTCAAACACTCCAACATTTATCTTGATGCACACACAGCCGGTAAAGTTTGGGTAACAGGTCAAGACGGGTTCAGATCTGAACATTTGCTTTTCTATTATGGATTAAAACGGGTTGGCTTGCCCCGCAAACAATAAGTCGTCTTAAGTATATTTTTGTGGGAGGCATTCACCTATACCAACAATAAGACGGGTTCATAAATATTTTCTTTTACAGCAATTTGTTTCCGCCTAAATTCCACCCCTAAGCCTACACTTGCAAAGATTTATAAATTTAAACTTGCACCATTTTTGTGGGAGGCACTCACCTATACCAACTAGGTCATGGGCTAGTATATCACAAATGATTGATGTCCTAAACATGATTACAATCAAAATTCAATGTTGGTCTCTGATTGTGTAGATTTGGGCATTTGGCTAGATGAAAATCATGTAATAGATTAGGAGTTATTTTTCTGCTACCGACTTACCGAGCACCTACCACTACTGAGCAGATGACTAATAACTTGTTTAGGTTACTATCAAGCACCCTTACAAATTACTACCAAAGAACATTCGCTATCGAAGGACTTGGTTTACAACAGAAGATTGTTTGTGCAAAATGTCAAAAGCGTTGATATCAAAAGACAAAATGAAGATAAAGTATTCACATATCAATTTGCATAAGATATGGATGAATCAGAAAAAATAATCTACATCATTTCTTCTGGATGAATCTGAAAAAAAAAATCTACATCATAATAAACTTTCCTATTTGTGCGGAGTGAATTAAAGAAAAACCATTTACCAAATCACAGTTACCTATTTCAATAAGGAAACAAGACTTTATAGATACAAGGTTTCATCAAGGCAGAATGGTGTGTGTATTTGGTGAGTCATCATCCCTAGACTAGTACTATCTAGGGTTGGCATGAGATTATATCTATTTCTTCATTTGTTCCACTTGTCACATGTAGAACTTTTCTTAAGGAGTCATATGACTAGTTGAGTTTAATCTATCTTTACATTCCCATATGTGATTTATTGTTTTTTTTATCATTTGTTTGTGAGTGACCACAAACCACCTGTCTCTACTATATCAATAGTATGTTTACAGCATGATCAGAAGCGTCTGAGTTTTATCAATTGGGATCAATGCCATGTTCAAGTCTTGATCGATTTAACCATTGATCTTCGTAAGATATGCCCTTGAATGTTATTCCAAGTCAGAGGCATTAAAAAAGAAAGAAGAGGAGTTCGATGCTGATTCATGTATATATGAAGTGTTCATGAGCTGGCTCTTTGTTTGAAAATTTGTAGAACAACATTTAGACAAATAATCAAAAGCTAAAAATCAAGTTGCTTGGAGACTTGATAAATAAGATGAAGATGGTAGATTTGATCTAGGGGGTCTGGAGAAGCTCGATTAATATCAGAAAGTTCTTAAAAATATTCTAAAGTGTTGAATTAAGTATGCTTACGAGTTATTTTCTCATGAAATTGTGACTTGTGAGTGCTAGCAGATTTGATCAAAAATAAAGATATGTATGGAATGAAATATTGTAAAATCACTTCATATATTTTCCTCCAAAATATTGAAGTCAGTAGAAATACTTGCAAGGTTTAAGAGGCGAATACATATCCAACTACCAAATAGTAAATTCTATTACTGAGATCATTCTTGGCCAAATACATGACGTTGTGAATTTTCACATGATATTTTAATGCCCCATACGTAATCTTCATTGGAAATACAATAACGAACGGGTATTTCAAGTGGGCCATGAGAGTTGTAGGCCATAACATGAGTGATGTCAAATATTTTGACATTTTAGTGGCTCATATTTTATGGAACAGTAGCTTTGCATGAGAGAAATCAAGTGGCAGTATAAACAAAGGTCATCGTTAAAAAAATATCTCAAGTACTATGATCTTTTTTGAGACTCCGTTATAAGGCAAAACGAGCAAGATCATCATAACAGCTTTCGTTTTCACATATTTTTGAACCTTTAGCTGGGATTCCTTGTTAAGGAGGACAGA
>BJCN01322627.1:5491-23568 GCA_018326445.1 Flaveria brownii
ACCACCACGAGTGGTGTCGTCATCATCATCATCATCATCAACAAAAAAATGGCATAACAACTACTGTTTAGTAGACTTAGTTTAGAAATTCAACTAGTATTATAGAAGGTTTAGCCTAGTATTATAAACTCCCAATAAAAGTCAAACAGAATAAACACAGAATAAACACAAGTAATCAACTAGTATAATAGAAACAACAAAAGGTAAAGGTCTAGACTCTAGTATTATATAATCAACAAAAGTTTTAGTATTATATAATCAACAAAAGTTTTAGTATTATATAATCAACAAAAGTTTTAGTATTATAAAAACAAAAATAAATAATCAACTAGCTTTATATAATCAACAAAAGTTCTAGTATTTTAAAAACAAAAAGTTCTGCTAAATATGGCCAGAGTTGTTCCTACTAAAGTCACTAGCTCACAGCCCAAAACTTATCTAAATAAAAAGCCCAACTATTAGCACTAAACTTTAACCAGGCTTGATTTTGACCAACCGTACATGAAGCACCGCTTCACTAAGCCTAGAGCCTCCCTCTTGAAGCCATCTGAAATGTCGCTTTAGGTCACTTCTTGTATCACCGACGCCACTGAAGCGAAGAGCTTTTCAAATGCCTCTAGCTCATCGCGCTTTTAGCGGTGTCTCGCAATGCTTTTTTAAACACAGTAGTCAATCAAGTATACATATAGCAAAGAATCAAGTATTTCATGTGAGGACGAAGCATATAGAGGTTGATTGTCATCTAACCAGGGATCGGGTAGTAGGCACTCATACAAACCCTTCATTTACGAAATTTTAACTTGCAGATATCTTTACAAAACCTCTTCGAAAACTAGAGATAGATTTATTTGTAACAAGTGGGGCAAGATTAACATCTATGCTCCAACTAGAGGAGGAGTGTTAATTGTATATAGTAGTTATTTAATTTGATAAGTTATGGCCCATGGCCCAACATAGTCTCTTTGGGGCTTCCTTCTTGTATATAAAGGGGTTCCCCTTTTGTTCTAATGCATTCAAATTATTCCATTTACTTTTACACTATTAATGTGGAGGGCATGGGCACTTTGAATATGATTGTACCAAGCGGAAGGATAAGGAGAAAGACAAGGAGCGGGAAGCGAATTTGATAGGATGGCTTGATGATAATCCAACCCTACTTTAGACGGGATGCAAGCCTATATTAGGATTAAGGGGGTGATTTTTAGACTTAATCCTAAATGTGATTACCAGTTAAATGGGTCATATAGATTAGAAAAAAGACTGAAATTGTTTTGTCTGACTTTTACTATTTTGAGTATGTTTTTGTTTCTAGACGGATAAGGTAGTTGGCTAGTTGCATTCTAGAAGGATAAGGTAGTTGCCTAGTTGCACTATTAGATAAGTTAGTGGGTTTTACAAGTGGACAATTGGCTATAAAAGGATACAAGTCATGTACTTGTATGCATTATAAAAAAGTTGTTCTTTATTTATTCATATGAAAGAGTCAAGGGTGGTTCCCTTAACTAGTGTGTGTTTACAGTCACAATATTCTAACAAAATCAATTTAGGATGTTGTGCACATTAAAATCACAAGTGGGAGATTTTGTACTCTTTAATGAAGCGTGTCAAGTCTATACCATAACAAATAATTGCAGCATAATCTAGATGCTTATGAAGACATTGATGCTAGAAATTACAATCATGCATTAATACATAACGAATTTGCATTAGTTTTAGGTATATGCAGAAAGATTAGATGAGAAAATTTAGAATACCTGAACAAGACATTTGGGATGCAACGCCACTTTACCTACCGGATCGTTGACTTTGAACCAATCAACTGCTATAAGCTTCAAAAAGGGATCTCCTCCACAAACCTGAAAGTATACATTGTGTTGGTTGTGACTATTGCTTGAAGACCAGGTATTGAGATAAATGTAAATTTAGAAAATTATGTAGCTATCATTAGCTTTAATCAACTAATAATGTTATCCTCCTTCGAGTTGCTATAAACACTTTTAAAACATGCATGTAAACATCCTTAATAACACAAAAGACAAACAATAAATTCACCTTAGTACTATCTTTAAAGTATGTCTTTCCTCTTATCATAAATCCTTTACCACTTGGAGACATCCAGCAATTGGTATCAGTCTCACTCTTCCCTTCACGCATAGAACCACAAAAGTGGCTAGAACCAAGAATAATCGGAGAAGCAAGCAGATCTAACTGATTATTTCCATCAGCATCTAATCATATGAAAAAGATACACATTAAGCATTTTTAGTTAAAGCTAAACATTAGAAAAACATTATAACCTAATCAAGATTGGAAAAACACCACCACGGAGCAGATATTATAATCTTGTAAATTTGGCATGATAAGCATGTTGTTGAGCCAGTCAAAACAGATTCGATTCTGGTTGAAATGAGGCAGTTGTGTCAACCCATAAACATTTTTGTCCATCTTTTGAGTTATTCATGGTAATAAAACAATATATTGCAAGACGAATACAAATCTTTGAATAAAAACAATTTAGGAGGTTGTATGCATCAAAGAGAGACTTTGATAGGTTGACCCTTTTGAGATAAAACACAACCGAATCGACCCCTTTATAAAATGCACAAATAAAAAAGTAGACACCTGGGTTCCTCTTTTGATTCAAGCAGGGCAATGTCTGTTTCATACTCTGGCCCTAGTAAAGTTAAGAAGAGTAGCATTACAACAATTTATTCATTTTAAACCAAGTACAAAAAAACTACCTATTAATGAGAAGTATACAAAAAACAGCTATATTATGCGCAAATAATACAAATTGATGTAAGTTAAATAAAGGAAGCAAACAAAACCTTGCTAACATGCTGAGCATCATCATAATCAGTATCAACATCATCATTATCATCATCATCTTCTTCCTCTTCTTCTGATGTTGATGATGATGAGGATGAGGAGGAATAAGCAGAAATTGCATCATAAAACTGATCAGCAATTTCATCATCGTCCTCAAACTCATTTATGGATGAAGAAACTTCCTTATGCAAAATTGTAGATGTTGTGGATTTTGCATTGGTGTACGCCTTTAAACCTAAAATAACATGATTAAAATATGAGTATTATGGATTTTGCATTTGGCTGCAATTGCTGCTAACTGATCAGCGATCGGATCTGACTCCACTATCGCCAGAACTGTTCCGAGTTTGCACCATGATTTCCCGGCAATGGAACCAATTGATAAGAACCGTACTACTCGGCTATAGATTACTAATCAAACAAAGGAAATACAAATAGGGAAGTCCTCTTCGAGATGGACTAATCTCCAAACACAAAACAAGAATTTAAATACTAATTTCTCTCTACCCTAAACTAGAACATTGAATACATTTATATAGAAACTAATCAGCTACTAAATGCCCACTAAGTCACCCACTTTCCCTGAATAACTAGGTTAACCCCCACCTCCTGGACCAGGTCCCTTTTCCCGCCATTCCACAGTGACTGGGTCTGCCCACCTGGATAAACCCATTAGGTTCGTATCATTAAGCTGCAACATATATATCCATTTACAAACTATATTATGCCTAGAAGAAGTCATTCCCTAAGTATGTTTTTATGTAGGGTATCCATCTTTATTCTATTGCTTTAAACCACCCCTACTTCTCATCCATATTTCTACGTGGCACCACTATTTGCCAGGTAAGCTCACATATCATAAGAAAGTAGAGAATAGAGAAGGTAGTTGTGGATGTCATATCAAGTGACATACCTTGCATCCTTTCTGAGAACAATTGAAATATCTAGGAGAGAAGCACTCGATTATAAAGCTCAATATTCACGGTGTTGCAAGGCATTGGTTGTGCATGCATGGAATGTGAATGTCATGATGATCGAGATGTCTTGGTAAAATCTTGTGTATCTACCATTTGCATGTGGTATCAACGGGTATACATACTTCTAAGAGTGTATATGATGGTGGGGTTGGTTTGGTAATGGGTGGACATCACCCCGAAGGATTCACCAAAAGGGGCATTAAAGGTAACATCAACACTAATGTTTTGGACTACAAAAACAACCTTTATGAATGCGAGTATCAAGGAATAAACATTGGATAGCACGTGGTTACAGTTTAGTAAGTCTGAGGTAGTGGTCATGCACATAAAAAGACTCGGCCAAATAACCTCTTGGAGAAAGAAAAAGGGGTGTCTTTAGGAAAAAGATAGAGATGGATGTTTCACATGGATTAGAACTTTACATGGAATCAAGGATAACAAATAAAACAAGGCATGATCAGGATTTAATAGTAAACTTGATCAACAATGATATATAGGAACATGTGGTGCTTTCAAATAGTGTCCTGATAGTGAATTAGAGTTTAGATGACGAGTGAGGAAAGTGAAATCTGGAACTAGGCAAAAAATTAAAAGTTGATGTTCTAGATAAAGGGTCATTTGAGTGAATAGGATTCCCAACGACAAGAATAAGATGGAGGTTAAGAATCGGGTAATAAGGCAGTTCGAGTAGACATTCATGGTCCGAAATGACAAGAATCAGAAAATGTAGCCTATTGTAACTCCTTTGTCTTTTTGGTAAAGTTGGTGGCAATGGTCTTTTTGTTCTAGCAAAATTGGTAACGACGGCGCTATGGTCCCAAAGTACAAAAACAATACTATATAGGACCCTAAAACCTATGTCCCGAGATACTAACTTACTAAGAAACGCTATATCATATATAGAGAGTTTAATCATATTTAATATATATGTGTGTGTTTCGATCTAGCAAAAACAAATAAGTCAGAAATTGAGACAAATGTATTTAAACGCTTACAACCTCTTAAATCTAATTATCTAATACATATAGATTTATCCCTTTCGTAGTATAGAGGTTTAATCATATTTGATATATAATAAATTTAGAACTCAAATAAAAGTTGCAAAAATTAGGTCACCATGAGTCGACCCATTTTTGCCCAAATTAAAAACTGTTTGTTTCAACACGTTAGCAGAACTGCCTATTTCTCCATCTAATGTCCGTGGCAGAAGCTAGTAAATACTAACCTGACACTTGGCTCAACAAAGCATAAGGAACCGTTTTTTCAAACTTTGAGGATTGATTAGCCTTCCATTTAGACCAACCTTTAGAATGTACTTCTAACATTTGTGTAACAAGACACCTACTACCATTTGTTGGCACAGCTGTGTTCATGTTCTTGATCTCCCAAGTGGACGCTGTTGCAAATATTAATAAACTATAAGGGAAACCATATAACCATCCATAGTTCTGTAAAATGGTAGATATCAAGGAGCAAGAAAACCTACGAATGACTAGAGGTGAAAATGGGGAGTCTGGGTCGGGTAAAACTATCACTTAAAAAGCAGGTCAAATGGTCTACTAAATTTTGGTATTTTATATAACCCATACTGTAAATTGGTTATTATCATTAAAAAAATAATATGTAGCATCAAAAGTATTTCATGAAAGTTTTTTTTTACTTATTAAAACGGTATATTAGTATTTCAATGGTATTGATTTGTTATCATATTAGTACTTAAATTATATGCAAGGACAGAAAGTGTCACAGATTCGACCCATTTGACCCGTATAAACTGTTGGCACATTTGGACTCGTTTGGATATGTTGTTTCAGAAACACAAACATAAAAGATATAAAAAAAGGTCTCAATTCACCAAGGTTTGTCCATATGGCCAAAGGTGCCCCTTCTACAAATGAGTCTATCCCAAAACATTTACAAGAACAAAAGAATAAACACAACTACAAAGAGTTTATTTTGGTCATTTATCATCTTCAATTAGTAAGCACAATGTTTCTTACTGTTAATTTTTGTTCGCCTGTATCCTGATTTTGGAGGTCGCTTCTTATGTACCGCGGGAAAATGCAGGATTGCTGCATTATAATTCGTAAGTTCAAAAGTCAGTAAATAAAAGTTAATAAAATATGATTTGAATGTTTACTTATGCAATTAAAAAGCAAAGCAAAGACAATTCAAGAAAAGAAAAAAAACTACGTACTGTATGTTCCATCTTGATCACAAAACCATTGCCTAGAGAATATGAAATCACGCTTACACTTCAACCTACAATGACCACACATTTATAAAAGACAATAATAGTGGTTGATTTACTTAAAAAGTGGGTCAATAGGGGTTTTACTTATCTTAAACGGGTCAAATAAAAAACATATATATAATGGGAATGTGTTGAAGAAGTTGAAAGTCACCCAAAGTCAATTTTCTAAAGCAAACAACCTCCTACATTGTTTTTTTATTCAAATCATCTGATAAAATGACAAATCATATAATTGAAGAGGAAAAAGTAGGCAAACATTTACCTAGTCAAAAATCTAGAATCGTATGTCCCGTAAACAACATCAGAATTTTCACTTATAGAATCTACTAGTTCCAGGTCACTTGTCAAAGCATCCCACCTGCAAATTTTAATAGTAGCTATATAGGTGACAATTCTGATCCAATTATGAATAGGTTGATTTAGGTTATGCTCTCAAAACAGGTAAAAAGGTGAGAAAAGGGATAGGGGTCAAATAAGTTGGGTGAACAGGTTGAAAGTGGCTCTAAGTGTACTTTTTAATGCATAAAGCATTTTATCGTATTATGCAAATAATTAGATTATTATTGAGGTAAAATAGTTTCCCAAACAAGTTGACACTAATTATTTATTGAAATGGTAAAAACTAAAAAGTTTAAACAACAAGTGATTTGGGTCAACCCAACCCATAAAAATTGTCCGTTTTGACCTTTTACAACCCACTCAACTCCATTTTTACAATTAACAATAATACGCGAAAATAAATTATTTAGCATTATCGTACTCATATCTTTGGCGTCGATCAAGGCTCATTATAACCTCAAAAACGAAATTTGGACTCACTTCCATCACAGTAACAGCCTTCACAAGGACACCTTTACCGCCCTGATAAGATTCATTGACAACATCCCGTGAGGTATAAAACGTATGATGTGGGAGTAAAACAAAGAAAAAGCACCTTATAACCAGAGACATCCTCAAATATTCTAACACCTGAAATCCAACATATGAACAAATAAAATTTCAAACCATTACTACACATGGGGTCATTTCTTGTTATATATTACCTCTATGCAGCTACAGGTCAAAAGGTAAAATTTAAAAAAAAAATCAACTTAAAAGGAAACAGATCGACATTGTGTAGCCCAAAGTGTATTTTAAATGCATAAAACCTCCACAATCATTTTAAAATTAATAATAATAACTTAAAGTAAATGGGTCAACACGGGTTGATAGGCGTCCTACTTTTTTTTCATATTCTATCTAAATCATATTACTCAAAAAATTAGATTGTTATGGATATAGTATAAATTCTATATCATATTAGACATGACTAACTATTAACAGACCCTTTCAATGTCAACCCAACCAAGACCCTTTCAAAAAATTAGATTGAAAGGGGTAATAAATGGAGACATAAAGCGTTTCATGTCAACCCAACCAAGACCCTTTCAACCGGTTAGAATAATTACCCCTTTCAATATGTTACCAACCCTTGCGCCCATCCATTTATGCCACCTTTGAGTATTTCAAATTTTAATATGTCCCATATTTTAAGAGATTGTAGTGTACCATATAACGCGCAAACACATTTCCACTCGTGTTCTTCAACGACATCAGCAGCATCAATCTCACAGAAGTCAACACTCCTTTGACTTACACCAAAGCTTAATGAGCTACGTACAAGTAACTCACCACCTACACACGATAGCACAATGTTACTTTAATATATCAGTAGCAATGTGCTAACATATATAATAGCATGGTGCATTTCTAGTGTTAAAAGTATGATTTTAGATTCTAAATATGTTTTGACAGTATACAATTGAAAAAAGAATGAAAAATACGTGTTCCTTGAGCATTTAGAGTTTCGCAACAGTTAATGGAATTTCTCTACATGTTCCTAATTATTTTCTTCTTATTTTTTGTTTTATTAAGTTCCTAAGAAACCACACTAGATCTCATCATTACCATTTGGAAAACAAGAATGTAGGTTGTTCTTGAAGGACACAGACTTACTAGAGGTGGCAAAAAAGCAATTTGGTTAACAAGTCAAACAAGTAATTTTCTGTATAGGTGAAAACAAGTTAGGTTGACCCAAATTATTTTTGGTCCATAAAAGTTACTTTTCAAGAGATATTAATGCAAGAAATATGATTACAAAACTTTATATTTCAAAAAGAATCTAACTTTGTATATATATATTCAAGAGGTCTTATACATTAAAATACACTTTGGGTGACTTCTGGCATGTCTACTCGTTTAATTCAAAGCTAAAATATTTTAGTTTTTCACTTGATTCTTCAATCAACCTCTCCGGTCCTTCACCGGCAATTAGCAGAATGTAATAAAATATAATTTGGTAGTACAATGCAATTACTTAAACCCCTTGTTAATAGGAGATTTCCCTTGCTTTATATTGTTCCTAGTTAAAAGATACACATTTACTAGAGAACTCAAATGCTAAGATAATAAATTGTAGTGTGGCACACTACTCTTTAGGTGAATGCTATTCTCATAGTTGAACTTATCAATTTCATGATTTCTGATATAAAAGGACAAGTTCATGATCGTATATTGTTTCTTAGAGATCCGTTACATCTAGTTTCTCCAAACTTTTTGTTTAGGAATGTCACTTACCTCAAATGGGCGCTTGGGAGATTATGCTCAAGCTAAAAGGAGTTCTTAAAAGACTGACATTTATAACCAACGGTTAATAGAACACGGATAAAATTTCAAAAAGGGAGTTTGACGAATGAAACAATATGATTTGTTTATTATGCAAAGGATAATTAAACCATATCAAACAAGTGATGTGGGTATGTAGAAATAATATAAATATCATCTCACCGCGTTTTGTACTTATTAGCCTTTTTAAACCACTAGCATATCGTTTTACCCTACGGCGACGACCATGTCTTCCAAGATTAATCCTTCAAAAATAATATCATAGTAAGAACATTAACCAAATATGATATAAACTGCATGAAAAAAGGGGATGTTTGGATATGCATTTTGGGTTATCTCATTATTGCGGCTTCAAGTCAATATAATTAGTTTTCAGTGTGTGGACAAATAGCTTCTTCTTTAAATGTTTATAAAAGATAATATCATACCAGTTGAATTAGAAATGATTAATATAGGATATAGTAAAATACCTAATGACTCAGTTCTTTAATATAATTTAAGAGATTTTAGGCCCATTTCACTAATGTCTCCCTCTTGTTCATAAATATATCCTTTGTGCTCAATCTATTTATTAATAATTTATATAATGAGAATCCGCCAAACACCCAAAATCTAAACATCCTCATCTACACCTCATATTATTACATCTAATTATATGATTTTGATTATTCAATATCACATAATAACTGTCAAAACACACATCTAAACCCCTATAAAAATGAAATAAGCATCCTTAAGCAAAAGCCCATAACATACTCATTTGCCATGCTTAGTTTGTTTCTTGTATTCGAACTTTGTGAAAGTTCATACTCGGCCTGTTAAAGATAGTTAAAGAAATTAGCGAATAGCAAAAAGAATTTTTGAAAGAGAACTTTGTCTAGTTATTCAAATGTGTACAAACTCTCATGACGAATAACAACTAGATTTGACAATTATTTGTACCTGTTTCTTTGCTCGTTCTAATGCTTCCATCCATTTTTGGGTTTCTCCGGCTGTAGCACAAGCAATCTTGCAATAACGTAATAATATATCTTCAACAATGGAAACAAGTTCCAACACAAGTTATTGATTTTAATACTTAAATGTTTATGGAAAAATAAAAAAAGCACATAAACTTCCTTGCATTAATAAAAGCGGCCGTATTGCATTACTGTAAGGTGGAATGTGTAACTTACTTCTCCCTTTTTCTCCTCATCCAATCGATTGGAGAATTTCAGAACATAAAGATCCTGAAAATATGATGATTCAAGAAAGAAATAAACTTTTTTGTTCGTGGGATTACAATACTAATTTATAGTGTGTTTGGATGTAATTTTGTGATATGAAATAATCTGAGAACCCTATACTCAGATGTAACAAAATGGGATGCAATAGATAGTGTTTGGATATACTATGCTGCTAGTGCTTGGCAAATTCTTAATACTTAAAGACTTAACAGAAAAGAGGGGTCGTATTGTAACTTTCCCTTCCCCTTAAATAATCATCTGTAACAAATTGGGTTACAATATATAGTAATATATAGTGTTTGGATATACTTACGCTGCTTGTGTATTTAGCAAATTCTTAGTAATTACAGACTTAACAGAAAAGAGGGGTCATATTGAAACTTTCCCTTTCCCTTGATTAAATAGTTATGCTGTGGCTATCGTTGTATTGACAATCAAAAACTGGTCAGATAGTCAGAGTCAGATGCATTCTGCACAGAAAAGTAATAACTAATTGTCCACTGAGTGCTACTTGAAATTTTCATAATCAGGTAAGGTACAAAACACACATCCAAACACCCCCCAAAAATTGTTCAGGTAAAACACCAGAATACTGATCAAGAAATTAAAAAATATGACAGCTACGGAAACAGAGAAAGTTAGTACACGGTTACATTTCTGAGGTCTCATTTATATCATCCAAGGGTAACTAAGATGTGAGTTTGCATCTCATTTATGTGTGATGAGGAGAAATGAAGATAAGATTCATAGAACAAAGGATGATGTAATTGAAAAATGATATCAAATGATTAACACATATGCATGTATAGACTAAGGAGTAATGGTGGCAAATTTAGCCTATTTACTTAGAAATGGATAGATATGGGTTATATTTTATAATTAGTGGATCAATGTGTACACCTTAAAATTTTAGTTAATTGGTTGTAACATTGAAATCTCTTAGTTAATTATTTGTTAAAGTAATATCTTTATAATACAGTTACTTATTATATCAACGATTATATTTTCTTTATTAAATTCAAGGAAGAACAAAAAGTTGTTGGCGGGTCAGCCTATCCTGACCCGTTTTGACTGATATTAGCAATTACCCATTCCGATCAGAACCCGTTTTGACCTGTTAACCAACCTGCCCATTTCGCCACACGCACTAAGCAACATGATTTAAGGATTCCCCATTCCGACTTGACCCCATTTTGACCCATTAACCAACCTGCCTATTTTGCCATATGTACTAAGGAAGGAACATGATTTAAGGTCCTTACACCATCATTGACCTTCCTTCTTCCTAGCTCCTCCATCACGAGTGTGTGGCCAACAACACCCCTCCTTATTGGTTTCTGAAAATAATTAAATGCAGTACATTGAACAAAAAACTAGCCATTTCTGATGAATTATCAAGTTTAATGTTGGTGAAATGTAACATGAACCTAAAACATCATATCTAGAGAAAACAAGTGTGTGGCGAACAACACCCACGTCATGTTATACAGAGAAAACGTATACTTCCTTGGTCCTCAAAAAATTGAACACAAACTTGATTTTAAGAGTTCAGTATTAGTACTTCTCAGACTCAAATTCTGACATAACATTAGTGTGTCAATTGTAATACTTACAGTATAAAGTAATATGAAAAGTAATAACTAATTGACCCTCAGAAGTCATGTGATGATTTATTTGTGAAGTAATTACTTGTACAACACAATGAAAGAAAACTTATACAAGACACATATATATAACACTTTAATGACTACCCAGACTACATCAATATCCCAAAACAGCTACAGAAGATAATAAGTATTATAAAACTTTTGCTCACACAAAATAAAATTATAAGTACAGTAGATCAACAATACATAACATACATAGGGCTAATACTACATATTGCACAAAGAATTCAACTACTTGTAAAGAAGAAGCAAAAATTCAATAATCTCCCCAATCCCTAACAAGAATATGTATAGGATGTGATCAAACGAATGAAAATTGGGCGAACACGAGGTTATTCATACCGTATCGGGGTTCTCTTGAGGATTACGCTTATACATCATAACGTATTTGCCCTTAACATGCAGAAATCGACGATTACAATACTCGCGTTTGATGGAATTGGTGCCCAAATGATAAACCCACCCAGAATGTTCGAACACCGGCCGACTATCTCCTTCGCTCTTCAACATCTTCAGCCTCTTGTTACAGATCACGTAGGGTTTTCACTCAGATTCGAGAATTGATGGAGGATTAAAGAGTGTTGAGATTGAAATTGATGGAATTGATGGTGTATGAAGGAAGATGTGAGGAGAATTTCAGACCGTTGGAAGATGAAAAGGGGAGAATGAAAGAGCGGGGTAATCGGTAGTTTTGGTCCGGGTTTATGGGTCTTTGTTGGCTATCGAGTCGGGGGTCTCCTTTAGAAGCGGTCTCTCTACCTAACAAGATAGAGGAAAGACTCGCCTACACCTACCCTCCCCAGACCCTGCTCTTGAGTGGGATAGACTGGGTTTGTTTGTTTGTTTGTTTGTTTGTTGGTTGTGGAGCCGGGTTAGGTCCGGTTTTAAGAAAACCGGATTGTTAAACGACGAGGGACGGTTCAATAATTTTAGGGAGTTCAAGCGGATTTTGAAATTTTTTGTAATGTAGAGAACCTTCTAAAATTTTTTATTGAGAAAAAATTTTTACTATCCTGATAATGTAACATTTGTTATCTCATTTGACAAACTAACTGTTTATTAAGACATTCAAGCTTAGAACATCAATACAAAGAAAAAAAGGAATCAAGCGTGTGTAAAATGTGCACGAATAGCCTAAAACAGAGCCTGAAAAGTCTGTATAATATGAAATGATGTAATTAACTGACAGGATGTAAACAACTTTAATATGTATAACATTAGAATGTAGTGGTTCAAAGCATGTGTTTATGTTTTATATGTGTATGGATATGTATGTAGACATACTTATGGCACCTCAATAATATGAATTGAAATAAATGAGTTTGAGTTGATCTCTTAATATTTTTCGTGTCTATAGTTTTTTTATAAGTTCTTGTATGAGAAAGTGGAGAAACCTGGAGTCTAGCTAATTCCTCCAATGTCTATGTGGTCAAATTCCATAGTTTAGCCATTTGAGCTTATCCTCTATGTTGCTAAAAGTTGGTGTAGACTACTATCTTTTATAATACTTCAAGAAATTATTTACTTTAACCCGTTATATAATCATGAAATTGATATGATACACATCACTGTATGTTAATCCATTGATAGCACAACTAGTAATTTACTATATTCAATGCCCAGAGTTAAATAACTACAGATGAAAGATCACTGAGTTAATATAATTTTAAAACTCTATAAGTTGGTGTACCTTAATGATCCGGTCATTTTAGTGGAAAAAATGATGTATTTGAAAGAACATTCAGATTCATTGAAATTAGAATTATAACTTTAGAATGGAATTAGATACATTCAAAATCATGGTTGGTTGTTCAAAAGATAAAGCAATGCCATCAATTATATAACTT
Organism: Flaveria brownii; assembly: GCA_018326445.1. Lineage (NCBI taxonomy): Eukaryota > Viridiplantae > Streptophyta > Magnoliopsida > Asterales > Asteraceae > Flaveria > Flaveria brownii. The sequence goes on from BJCN01322627.1 coordinate 18,956, forward strand.
CATTTTCCTTCATTTATTGAATCTTAAACATTCTTTGCTTTCAAATCAGTGAGTGTGTTGGAATGGTATTTTAGGTGTTTAAATGGTAAATATTAAGTATGATTACTCGTTTTTATACATCTGGTGGTGTTGAATAGGTTAACTAGGAGTTGAAAGTGATTTTGTAGGTAAAATAATCAAGTTGGAAGCTTATATGGTGAAACAAAGCATTGAATAGGTCAAGAAACAAAAATTCAAAGTGCAACGGAAAGATTCCCATCATAGCCTACTGTAGCCACTGTAGGCTACGCTACCTTCAGTTTTGAAACAACAGAAAAGCCCCCAGCGTAGGCTACGCTGGCTAGTGTAGCTTACGCCAGAGTCTTCATGGACCACCTATAAAACCGTGTTTTTGTTAGGTTTCACCCACCACTTGCCCCCTATCCGACCTAAGACAATTTGAGACGAATTTTGGGAGTTTCTAGGTCATTAATTCACCATTCCACCTCTCTCCAACAACATACAATCATCTGGTATGCAAATCAACAACGATTCTGAATATCATTCAAGAACAATCAGCGGCTAATCTTCTCATGATCTAATTCGGGTAATAGGTTTTATGTGATTACGTTTTCGTTTGTGCTTGACTTGTGTAGGGATTAAACTTTAGAACTAGTTAAGTTCTTTTATAAGTGTAACTTGTGTTTTGATTATTTAAACAATTGTTTTAGTTAACCTTTATTTGAGTATCATATGTTGTTGCGCGAATTGTATGGTTGTAAAGTTTTAGGGTCTGTTTGACAGCCTCTTAATCAGCCTCTTACTGGTTCAGATGTCTGAATGGTTCAACACTTAATGGTTCAGACTGTTTGTTTCATGAGCAAATGTCTGAATGGTTAAGACATTTGACTTTGAATGGTTAAGCATTATACTAATGCTGACTGGTTAAGAGGTCTAATGCTGAATGACTAAGACCTCTTATCTGAATTGGTCGGACGTTTGCCTTTGAATAGTTAAGCGATATACTAGCTCTTAATGATTCAGATCTCTTAATGGTTCAACACTTAGTGGTTCATACCTCTTATTGGTTCAGCACTTAATCATTCAGATATTATCAAACAACCCCTTAGTTGTTAATTGAATTGGTATTGTGTGTTAAGACTATTTAAGTCTTGATTATCGATATTACTTAATCATTGCACGTATAGAATCCCTGTTATGATTTTCCATCAAATTGGACTAAACGATTACTGAAAAATAAACCTTGATTCCAGTCTGGATTACTCTTTCTCATAATTGTCTTCTTAATCAAGTTTAATCATTTGTAATTTATTTTCTTATTTAATTTCTTAATCATTCCAAAATCCAAATTTCACAGCCAAGAGGCACTAGTTTATAATTCAGTATTTAAATCAATTTTTTATAAATCAAAGTACAATACACCGACCACTAATTCCACAATTATCGATAATCCTACTTACCCTAACTAGTTTAAGGTGAATAGGAACACATATTTTAAGATCTTATTTGATTGGTAATTCGACATCGATGAAGATTATCAATAATTCCCTTTCATGACCCTTATCTTTTCTTCTACAAGCATGTTATCGAGTTCTTCACTTCTAAATTGGAATCATATTTCGAAGAACACTGATTTGCAATCTATTACAATTGAAGAAAATAAAAGTCTGACCGAAATTGTGTTCAAATTCATATATCATAGGGATGGGATTAACTCCCTTTGGAAGTTTCCATTTCAACATTCGACTATTGTTACCCCTTGAGTTTCACATGTGAAATTTGGGGATAATTTTTCACACACTTTTAGTAAAGCAATATTTACCAAAATAAAGCAACAATTTTCATGCATTTTTAGTAAATAAACATTTGAAGATTCCGGCTAGGGATTGTACCCTTTAGATCCCACTCCTTGGACCCCACTATCAGAGGCGTTGCCCCAGACCCTCGCCAAGGGGGCGTTGCCTTCTTGCAACCCTCATTGCTTTGCCCCTAAGTAGGTTTCCACTAATAAACTCAAAACAAGTGTGTTCCGCACATCATGACTTGTTTGATGGATATTTTGATCACATTGGTCATTAGTCAATCCAATTACACAAAAGCATCTATTAGAAAATTATAGTTTCAATAGGATTGGTCGATTGTTACGATCTTTAAATTGAAGTAGGAGAGATGAAATAATTTCTGCATATAATACGTTTCATACCCCCTATTATAGGGTTTTTATGTTTTAATCTAGGTCCCAACTCCCAAACTCGTTTTAGCATGTATAAATATATAAAACAAATCTAAAATTAGGGAAATAGAGAAGGAATGACCAAAAGAAAGCGCTTTACTTGCATTCCCCTTGGGTTGATTAATATTCTTAGATAGATACTATATGACATCAAAATCCTCAAATTCTTAAATTCATTTTCATTTCTTCATAACTTGTAAGAAAACCAACAAATCAAACATTATAATTAAGCTTTATATAAACAAAACATCACGATAACACTACCACCACCGCCACTGTCACATCCCAGCGGAAGCGTGAAGCGTTTTGGATGTGACTCGCTTGTTCAGAACACATAGATTATAAGAAGTCAATTTTAACATATCATAACATAACATAATACATTAATTTATCTTAAGTTAGGATTACATCATACATAAGTAATCAAAATTTGACATAATCCTATTACAAACATATTATTTAGTTACTACATCTTCAGAGTCGATGGAAATGCGCGTCCACCGTAACACTGAAATCATAGATGTTAACAGTCAAGTTCACACAAACTCTTCCCACAACTTCTCCCTAGCCATTGTAAACATCAAAAGAGAATTTTATATTGTTAGTCATAGTTATCTGAAAAAGCACACTCAAAATGGTCAATATAAAGTTGGTGAGATCATAGACTTAGTTTCAAACAAAATATTTTTGATGCATCAAATACAACCAAACCTTACTTGATAATCAGATAATTCATAACTGTCATAACATAATTTATAAAATTAGATAATATAGCATCACAACACTCATCCTGTTTGTAACACCCCAACCCGACAAGGCTGACGTGTCACTAATACGGTAATCAAAATCTAGAACATAATTCCATAATTGATAATGATTGAAAGTCTAAGTTCCAGAAAATAAAACATTAGTCTAAAACCCAATAGAAAAGTCGATTACATCAAATTGAATAAACTCTTCTTAATGCAGATTTTCACTCTTCACCCCCCTTCCAGTTGACCCTGTTGACCTGACGTGCATAAAAAAAACAAAGCACGCCTGAGCATAAGGAACGAAACCAACCGAGGACTAGAAGTGCTTATTTAAAGAAGTCAAATTATATACCGGTACCTGATCTTAAGGAACGAAACCAACCGAGGGCTAGAAGTGCTTCACCGGTCATACCACCACGTAGAATTATTGCATGAAGAGAGAAACGAGCAGCTTGACCGGGCTGAAATATGGTGGCGGTGGTGGTTCACTGGTAGCGGCGAACAAAAGTTGGAAAAATTGAAGCAACGATCAATGGAACTTGATTGATAATGGACTTGTGAAGGGAATTAAAGGGTTTTAGTAGGTATAAAAAGCCGATGGAAACAAGTCGGTACCCCCGATTCTTCTGTGAGTTTGTTGGAAAAAGATGATATCGAGAAAGGAAAAGAAGAACAAGTCAAAAGAGTTCACGATTTGGAGCTCCACCCATAAAGATTCGGATTGTGTGCGGTCTCACGTGGGTATAAATTTCCACCCATTATGCACTTCCCATACTCGACTTAAACGTGGATTATTTTTATTGTAATTATTATTATTAACTTACTAATACTATATCATAATTTATAGTTTTTTTATTGATCTTTTTACTTTTAATTTTACGAGTATTACAAGTCCACCTCCCTTATAAAAGTTTCGACCTCGAAATTTATTTGTACGAGTAATCGAAAGGACCTTATAACAAAAGCGATACATAACTAAGTCTTGTGTTTAAAAATTTTATATGTACCAAATTATGAGCTAAAGATACAGAATGATAGAAACTAACTGAAACAAATAACTGACAATATTTCTAATATAGACATGAAACGATCCGATAAATATAATAATTAACTGATAGATAACTGATTATTGGAACAAATAAACAAAATTCTCAGAACATTGAGTCGAAACACGTCAAAAGCAGATAAACTGAATACAAAATACTAGGAAGTAAAAAGATTAGGGTATTGAGAACGGATCTTATCTTCCATCTCCCACGTAGCCTCATGTTCGGAATGGTTCTTCCATAGAATTTTAACGAAAGGAATAGTTTTCTTACGCATAATGTGTTTTTGCCGATTAAGAATAGCTTCTGGTTCTTCCTCGAATGATAAGTCTTCACGAATCAAACGAAGCGGATAGTTCACAACGTGAAGTGGATGATAATTGTATCGCCTTAAAATAGATATATGGAAGAAGTCATGCACATGTGACAACTGAGGTGGTAATGCCAAACGATAAGATACTTCACCAACTCTTTCCAAGATTTCAAATGGCCCGATAAATCTTGGTCTGAGCTTCCCTTTGATGCCAAAACGAAGTATGCCTCTACATGGTGAAACCCGTAGAAATACTTTGTCACCGACAT
>BJCN01322648.1:0-19123 GCA_018326445.1 Flaveria brownii
TCTTGTGCTCCAGCCTGGTCTTCTACTTGACCTTCATCTTCCTTGGCCTTCTCTATTGCTTCCTGTTCAGCTCCTGCTTCTTCTTGAACATCAACACCTCACTTTCAGCAGCTTTCTTAGTTTGTTTCTTTTTCAGCTCCAGCTTGACTCTCCTCTTTCACTTGTGCACTTATTTGTGTCAACTGTTTTGTTAAATCCTACACATCCATCCTAACTTCATAAGCTTGAATTACTTTCCTTGTGAGCTCCCTGACCTCAGCTCTAATTGCCCGGGCTTTGTTGACTACCGTCATGAAGAGACTAGCCTCTTCTATTGTTTCAGCTCCATCCCCCACCTTAAAATGATTCTCACATAAGATCATCAAGTTCTAATCACAAAAAGAGAAAAATTCCATTGGATCGAAAAGTTTAATCTCGGATCCTCCTTTCACCCTGATCACTGCTTCCTCGGTATTGTTATCATAAAACCACTTTTTAAACGCTTGCAGCCTCGGGGGAAGTGGATTGGGTACTTTTACTCTATTCACTGTTTTGGCTGGCTTTAATCTTAGCATAATCTTGCCTTCGCCAGTTGCCCAATCAAGATCTTTCTTCGACCTCCTTCTCTCAGTTCTCATATATCCAAATGTATCAAAGTTATCCGATAAACCTTTCTTTATCTCTTTCTCCAAAAGCATGGCTCTTTCACTTGTCTCAGCGCCTAGAAGGGGAATCTCTGCTAACCTTCTCAGTTCCCACCCAGGTAAAGTTTTAAAAGCTTTCCTTTTATGTAGGTATAAGATTCCTCCTCCCCTTCTTTTGATCATACATAGTTTTAGGTCTAGGTTATACTTCCAACTAAAGATCTTCTTGTCAGATTCCTTTCTGCTTGGCTCTTTTATGTTTTGGAAGAGGGGTGTGAGCTCCTCTGGCTCCTTCTCCTTGACAAACCAGTCATGTTGATCTATCTCAATGATATTAGTTTCGGTCATGCCTGTCTAAGCCACATATGTCACTGGTCTCTCATCAACTTATAGTATACTGGATCTGAGTTGTAATCAACTAGCTGTTCATCAATCTCTTCCTCTTCATCAACTAGCCTCATCTTAGGCTTTTTCCCTTTGTCTCTAACCCTCTCTTCTACAACCACTTCCTCTCTGGTTAAATCTTTCTCTATATCAAATCTCAAATATATAAATTTCACATCAGTAACTTCAATCCCTTCTTCAATCACCTCCTTCTCAACACCACTAGTTCCAGCACCTTCACCCATATCACCTGCACTAGCTCCACTTGTACAAACATCAAACCTTGTATCTGTAGCTCTACTCGTGCCCTCTCCTACCATTGCTGATACTCTAACATTGAAGAATTCATACCTTGATGTATCAGTAAGATCATTTAACTCAGCTTCGGTTCTTTGATTTGGCAGGCCGGTTGCTGCTTTCAGTTCATTCATTTCTCTAAGCAATGTCTTTATGAGATCCTGTTGATCCAACACCATCTTATTCAGACCTTTAATGATCACATCCTTTGTCTTCTCCCTGATCTCTTGATTTACTAACTTTGTTTTCATCATACTCAGCTCATTTGCCACCGATGCACTAACATTTCTGATTACGTTCTGATCCAGCTCAGATCTGGCATCTTTTCTACCAGGTTGTTCTGAGAAGGTCTGTTGCTTGTGCTTTGTTCTTCTCTCAACTACATTGGCTGGTTCACTCTCTTCTGCCCTTCTTTTACTTCTCCTCTCTTTTTACACTCTTACCTCCTCTGCCACTTCTTCAATATATTCTTCAAAGTCATACTCTTTCTCCTTCGCATATCTTTTCCTTTTCTTGATAGCTTCTTCTTGCTTTTATCTATTTTCTTCTACATGCTTCTCCTCAGTCTCAATCAGTCTCCTGATGTATCTCTATCTTTCTTCAGAATACATGTTTTCCTTCAGATATGTAGTCTTTCCACTGAAATCATGTCTCACGGCTGCACAATCTGTAAAGATTCTAGAATTCATCTGAGCCAGCTTCTTGATTTCTCCATGTCTTGGTATGTTCGGAAGAAGATCATCAATCAGCATCTGTACAAATCTTGGATACAACAGCCATTTATCTTTCTTTAGGGCCATGATATTCTCTGTCATACATTAAAAGATCAGTTTGGCTATATTAGCCTTTTTGCCTTTGCAAAATATAACCATCGCCCTGGCCCAGTGAATGTTTAACCCATCAGATCCACCTTTTCTGTGGTCTAGGCACATAATGAAAACATGAGCAATATATCTCCATTAGAAGTGATTTCTTGATCTCCTTTTTAGATCCAAACGAAGGCCCTTCATATCCCATGCTTCTAAAAGCATCCAACACTTGAGAATAAGACATCACAACTTCTGTTCCACGATCTTCCTCCAATCTCAGCACTCTGGATATAGTATCCTCAGTAATGATGATGTTATTCCGGCTATTCTAGGAAGAATACGATTTGGAATGGTTCCAATATCATATTCGGCACATCTCCATAAACTTCCTACCTTATCCCCCCATCATCTTCTTCCTCACCTTCATTAATCTTCACAACCATACCACCACCACCACCAACACCAACAATGGCCTATTCTTCTTCAATCATAGGGGTCTCCTCCATCTACCACAAGAACACCAGAACAACACCTCCACCGAAAGCTCACCACACCCACAACCCCCACACACCTCCACCGCCCCACCGACAGAACCCACTTCACCTCCATCAAAGAAACCTCGATACCCCACTGTAATGATGCCGGAGACCGGGGTGGTTTTGGGTTTGTCTCGAAGACCACCGCCGCGCCCAATAATATCCTGAGTGAGAAGGTGTTCGAGGGGTTTAGGGTGTTTGATGAGGATGATTCGTCATTGGATGGTAGTGATGGAGAGTATGATGATGGGTCTAAAATTGAATTTGAAGATGGTGGAGTTGGTGGTGGTGATGATGATGAATTAGCGGTTGGTAAATTGGGTTTGCCTCAGAGGATTATACAAGGGCTTGAGAAAAGGGGGATTACTAAGTTATTCCCAATTCAAAGAGCTGTCTTGGTTCCTGCACTAGAAGGTAGAGATATTATTGCCCGGACCAAAACTGGGACCGGAAAGATGTTAGCTTTTGGGATTCCTATAACCAAAAGACTTACAAAAGACGATGAAGAAAGAATTTATCCAAGGCATGGTCAATGACTTCATCGAGTTTTAGTACTTTCACCTACAAGGGAATTGGCAAGGCAAGTAGAAACGGAGATTAAAGAGTCTGCCCCATACTTGAGCCTGTTTATGTGTATGGTGGTGTTTCATACTCTTCACAACAAAATGCTTTGTCTCGTGGGGTTAATGTAGTGGTTGGCACACCTGGAAGACTTATTGATCTTATTGGAAGTAATAGCTTAAAGTTAGGGGAGGTTCAGTTCTTGGTTCTTGATAAAGCTAATCAAATGCTTGTTGTTGGTTTTGAGGAAGATAAGGAACATATTTTGGAAAAGCTTCCGTCAGAGAGGCAAAGCATGCTTTTCACTGCAACTATGCCTGGTTGGGTGAAGAAACTATCAAGGAAATATTTGAATAATCCGTTGACAATTGATTTGGTTGGTGATCAAGATGAAAAGCTAGCAGAGGGTATTAGCCTATATGCTATACCACCAACCTCAACTTCAAAGCGGATGATACTTAGTGACCTTGTCACAGTATATGCTAAGGGTGGGAAGACCATTGTTTTTACTCAGACGAAAAGGGATGCAGATGAGGTGTCAATAGCATTGACTAATAGTATTACTTCGGAGGCATTACATGGTGATATATCTCAACATCAAAGGGAAAGAACATTGAAAGGGTTTAGACAAGGAAAGTTCACCGTGCTTGTTGCTACTGATGTTGCTTCTCCTGGCCTTGATATACCCAATGTTGATTTAGTTATCCACTATGAACTAGCAAATGATCCAGAAACTTTTATACACTGATCCGGTAGAACATGACGTGCAGGGAAGGAAGGCACAACCATTTTGATGTTTACAAATAGTCAAAGGAGAACAATTAGATCTTTTAAGCGTGATGTTGGCTGAAAAATTGACTTCATAAATCCTCCAGCCGTTGAAGATGTATTAGAATCTTCAGCTCAGCAAGTTGTTGCTACACTTGCTGGTGTTCATCAGGAGTCTATTCAGTTCTTCACTCCAACTGCACAAAAACTAATTGAAGAACAGGGTGCGAGTGCTCTTGCTGCTGCTCTTGCACAATTGAGTGGTTTCTCAAAGCCCCCATCTTCCCGTTCTCTTATCACACATGAACAGGTAATTTGTTTCAACAATTTTGCATGCGCGTGTTTGATGTCTGTAATCTTTAACTTTGTTTTGTTTTTAATTCCTTAATGATTGTGTTTGCAGGGTTGGACGACATTGCAACTGACTAGGGATCCTGCTTTATCAAGAGGATTCATGTCAGCTAGAACCGTTACAGGATTCTTGGCTGATGTTTATGCAACTGCTGCTGATGAACTGGGAAAAATACATATTATTGCAGATGAAAGGGTGTGTATTCATCAATGTGATCTAATTAATACATCTTCTTTGTTGTTTTATTTTTGTGACATTTAGTGTGTATTCATCAATGTGATCTAATTAATACATCTTCTTTGTTGTTTTATTTTTGTGACATTTAACTGTTTTATCAGGTTCAGGGAGCCGTTTTTGATCTCCCAGAAGAGATTGCCAAAGAGCTCTTAAACAAGGACTTACCCCCTGGTAATACCATTACAAAAATTACAAAGGTAAGCAAAGTTTATCTTTTTGATACTTTGCTTCATGCATTTTGATTACTGATTATGAATTTATGATTTGGTGGTATTTGCAGTTGCCTGCATTGCAAGATGATGGTCCAGCTGGTGACTTTTATGGCAAGTTTTCCAATAGGGAGAGAAGTTCACGGGGTGCAGGCTCAAGAAGAGGCGGTTCACGTGGTAGTTGGGGTAGCGGCAGTCGGTTCTCAGATGATGAAGGGGATGGTTTCAGGCGAGGCGGTAGGAGTGGCGGCAGTAGCTGGTCCAGAGGCGGCTCTAGAAGCGGTGGTGGAAGTGATTGGTTAATTGGTGAAAGACGATCTTCACGCTCTCCATCCTTTGGGACTAGGGGGTCGGGCTCTTCATCTCGGATGAGGGACAGGTGCTAAAATTTTGTCCATTTAAAGAATCTTAATAACAAATTATTATTTATACTTCACCAAAAACAATATTGAATAGTTTTATGGAATGATAGAAACTTTGATGGCGCATGCTTCAACTGTGGACGGTCTGGGCACAGGGCATCAGAATGTCCCAAGAAGCAAGATTACTAGTTTGCCCCTCCCCTTGTTCCGATTAAGAGCCCGCACGTTCATAGATCTGTTTTAGCCCTCGCTGCTGTGTTTAGTCAGCTTGTTTAAAATTTAAAAGAAAGGACAATTGGCATACGCGTTGGATGTTACAGGAAGCTGAAAGTAAGGTGTTTAGATAGCTTTAGGTAGCAGCATCTCTCAATATTTTGGCAGCATTTTTTAAGATCATGATCTGTTGAACTCAGTTATAACCTATGATGTGATTTGTTATTTCTTGTAATTTGTCGTGAAACTATATGCTATATATTGATTATAGATCGAGTAACTTGTGATATTTGACTTGAAACCTGTATGAAACTAGTAGGAAGAGGCCTTCAACTAAGACCTGACTTTGGAACACTGAGCTGTGAGCACCACGATTCCCAAAGCGAACCAAACCATTGACATTTAATAGGCTTTTCGTATGGTTGAATTCTTTTAGATGAATGTACACTGTATATTTCACCATGGATTGACAGATTGTTAAGGAACAAACTGCATGTACATGTACATTGAACAAAATAAACAAACATGTGATGACAGAGTTGGCAAGTAGCTCGAATTGTTTTAGGTCTAAACCGATTAAAAAAACCCCAAAAATCTAAACAATAGTCCAATCTCAAATGTGAATTTCCATATAATGTAGATCCTTAAATATTCTGTCATATGCCAACAATATACAAGCCTCCTGGTAAAGATGATCTTCAACCCGATTAAAATGAACAAAAAAACAAAAGAATTCACTCATTAATGTTGTAGTTCACATACATAATTAGATGCATGCAGTTCATGTATAATCACATCTTATATTCCAATTGCCAGTTCTTCATTCTTCAATGGTATTCCATATTTTTATCTATACCTTTTTGCCCTTTAGCATAAAAAAATCCACAGGGAAGTAGTAAATACTATCTAACTATGAGTCATAAAATAGCTATAAAACAAACCCATGGAGCATCTCAAGGTTTCCAGGGTGCTGGTGGCGGTGGCGGAGTCGGAAACATTGGCGGCACTGCTGAAAAGATAGTGTTTTTGTCAATCTTAGTTGTTCGGTCACCCGATAGGGCCACCAAGGCTGCAACTAAACCAGCATTTCCAGCAAGAGTCGGCTCGGTGTAGTTGTAGTTTGTACGCACATCATGGAAACCATCATGCTTGTCTGGCCCTGCAACCATTGCGCCGATGATGGTGTGTGGGTTTGGTTTTTTAGAGTCTCTCCATTTATATCCTCCTTTACAGTTATATTTAACTTTATTTTTGGGAATAGATGCACCTCTGTGGTGCATGTGCTTTGGGTAGTGATCGCCGTAACCCACAACATAACTCATCTTTCTCGGGTTATTGCCAAGAATGTAGTCAATCTGCATGTTAAACAAATACATGAGTCAAAAGGGCGGGTTGGGTAACAGGTCAATATGCGCTGGACTGGGGTGGGTTGGGTTGGCTAGCAAAAAGATTTGACACTTCTTATTATAAATAATTTGAGTTACCAATGAGTAATAAAAGAGTAACACAAAACAATTTAGGAGGTTATATGCACTAAAAATATGAACTTTGGAGAACTTTTAACCTCAAATAGCTAATTTTCTTATTTGATTTGTTTGAGATGTAAGACAACCCAAATGTTTACAGTAAATGGGTCGAAATTGTCACCTAAAGGTTATACCTGGCTCTCTGCAAATTTACGTAGCTCATTGGTTGAGTAGAAATTGGGCCCACAATACCACCCCGGAGTATCAGCAGCATCAAGATAGTCACTATAAAGTGTAGCCAAGAACGCTGCATTCACCACATATTGAAGAGGCTGGGGTCTACCGTGATTTAGTTGGATCAACCCTCCTGCAATGGAAGATGATTTATGTTACGCGTTCAGCCAAAAAACAATTCTATAAACTTTTTTGTATTTTTTGTAAATTTAAAACTTGTTTACCTCTTGTTCTGTTGAAACTATTGAAGTATGGAAGGTATGAACACATGATTATGCTTGTTTGGTTGTGAAATGTCTTCAATGTCTCTTCATATGGATAACCAGGGCTCAAAAACAATCTCAATCTAGTAAGTAGTACCTAAAAAGGTGAATAACAAGATTAACAATAACACATGTTGTATACACCATAATTCAGATGTAAAATGAAATTTGACAAACTTACTTGTGCTCCGGTAAGCTTATTATCCCAGCTAAGAACACCATAATCTGGTCCACCCCAGAAAGCACCGGCATGCTTAGCAAGTTTGGGGTGACTAGCAAGGTAGAGATAAGACTGATTACCAGTTGCATAATACATCCAAGCTCCACCCCAAACAAATTCATCCCAATACATGCTAGAATTATAAAATGTAGCAGCATCAGAACCGCCAGCACTATACCTACCACGTTGATCCCTAGCAAACTTCCAAAGAGTTGCAGCCCCATGCACAAGTTTCTTTGAATAAGCCTTATTGTCCTTGAAAACAATCGATGCAGAAGCTAAAGCCGCAGCCATTTCTGCAGCAAGATCAGAACAACTTGAGCATTCAGTCACCGGGCGAGGGTAGTCAATATCCTCGGGCCTCATCCAACAAGTATGATCATTGGGATCACTCGTCCCACCAGATGTATCACCTTTTCCAACCTGTCAATCAAAACCAAAATCCAGAGGGTTACAATGGTGATCTTCTATCGTATAGACACTTAGACCGTCATAGAACATACAACACTTATCAATTGACTTATCTACCTGAGCTACGATTTGGCTAATCGTATCAGCAGTAGAATTGAAGGTCTTGAGAAAGTAATCAGTGCCCCATTTAATAATCTCTTTAACATGATTGAGCTCTCCTGCAGCTTCATATTTAGCACTGTATTCGATCACACTCCAGCTTAACATGGTCATGGCAAACGCTTTAGGGAAATGAAATTTTATCGTATCTCCAGCATCATAATACCCGCCCACTAGATCTTTCAACACGGCTCCTGATTTGTCCGACTTTCCATCATTCATACATGAGTTACCCCTCCATGAAACATTATTATGCCTTGGCAGTTTTCCAGCTGCACAGATTTTATTTTGTTAATCAAAATACTTCAAAATAGATATTCACTGTTAAATTCTTCGATCTTAATGCATCTTATCTAATAGTGATCAAGATTTCGTGTTCTTATCAAAACACCAAAAATAACAACTAAATGGCTTGAAAAACTGAATGATTTTGGGTAATTTTTATCCAAAAACCAGTGTGCAAAAATCCGTGCCTAGCACCGATTAATGCCCATTAATCGGTCATCGATCACCCACCGATTTGATCTTAGCTAATCTGATAGGAATCATGTGCTAGTCTTAGTTTGTTTTTTGTAGTTGTGGGAGGGGGATTAGTGTAATTCCTAGTTCTATAAATAAGGGTCATTGATCTTGTGGTAAGATAGAAAAGATATTGGTTAAGTGTTAGGCTCATTGCATATGCATGAGAAGGGCTTAGCCCTGGGACCATTTTGGTTGGCTATCCATTATAGATCCTTTGGATCATCTTCTTTAATTCTATAGTTGAGTATTTGATTTCATCAATTCTATATCAGTTCCGGTCATAATCACTCAATTAATTTGTCAAAGGTAAAATCTGGTCAAAATCAGCTAAAAATTGGTAAAAATCAGTCAACATTATCCAAATTTGGTCAAATTGGCCAAAAATAAGTAATAATGAATAATCGGCCCAATTTAGTCAAAACAAAAAAATTATATATGGTTTCCTCCTGCAAGGTTGAGGGGTGCGGTCCTAATAACAAATAAGTGGGCCTAATAAAAATAACAACTATCATCGGAAGCAGACTCGTATATTAGCCTTTCAAAAAAAAATATATATATAATTTAAAAAAATATTATATATATCTATAAATTTGAAAATTACCATATAAAATTCAACCCGATTAGTCCCTACAAATCTCAATTAATCCTTAGTCAGTGCTCATCGCCCACTATCGCCTAATGATTTTTATAACCATACCAAAACTAATCATTTTACAACTTCAATGCAAATTTCAGAATTAAGGGAACACAATTTAATCTATACACATATATTATCAGCATTAACAGAGACAAACACATAAGAAACAAACTTACATCTTTGGGCATTGAAGAACATTAACGCCTTTCGAAGCGCCACCGTGTAATCATCCACCGGAGGCGGATGTTTATGATGCCGAGGGACAACATTAACAACCACCGCAACAACTCCGGCGACAAATCCGGCAGCAAGCATCAATCCAACGGTCCAAACAAAGATCTTACGGCTGATAACAACGCAACCGAGATCCACATACTTGTTTTTCTTCGGTTCTCGGGGGCCTAACAGCCAGCTCTGCTGAGTCTCGTCCAATCGGCGTGATAATGACGCACGGTCGAAGTCGTTGAGGTTTTGGCTCCTGTCGTCGTCGGTGGTGGTGTGCAGCTCCAATGGGCCGCCCCATGGGTCCCTGCCGTACATGCTCATGGTTGGAAGGTGATTGTGGGGATTAGGGTTAGGGTTTGGTGTTGAGATGATGATGATGAAGGTATGAAGGTTTGAAGTAAGGAGGTTGAGGTGTTACGTAAAGTGGTGAAGACAGTGGGAATAATGTAATGGCATGTTGGATTTGCTGTTTTATTCCCCTTATTTATTTAATATAAAATAGGTTCCTGTTGTTTAAATAAGTGTGTTCTCTCTCTCTCTTTCTCTAAAGAATAATAGATTATTTTATTAAACTAATTTTAATCCTAAATACAAACTTGATATTTAAAGTTACGGTTAACGGCTTATTCAGTTTATTTTGTTGGGTTTATTCACATGAAAGTTTATTGGCGCAAACCATCACTAAACTGAATTAAAAATAGGTCTAGCCGAATTAAACTCAACCGTTTAAACTGGTTTATTCGGTTCGGTTATTCAAGTAAACCAGTTATTATTTGGGTAATTCGGATAACCGAACTAAATATCCAAGATTTTATATAATGGTTAACCGAACCGAAAACCAAATTTACAATTTAGATACGATTAGTAACTGAACCGAAAACCAGATGGCATAATGTTTGGTTTTTCGGTTATTTTCAGTCATTTCGGTTATTTTCAGTCGTTTTAACACCCTACATTTATTTTTTTATTTTTTATAATTAATTGTATTTTAATCGTATTAAATTATATTTAACACGAGAATTCCTTTTTTGTTAGTGATTTGCAAATAGTATTTTAAAGAAAGTGTATGCAAAATGAAATGCCATAGGCCCATAACTACATAGTTATGTTTATTTCACGATGATATCTTGAAAGTATACTAGATTGTCATAAATTTTATTTTTTATGAAACATACTAATTAACCAAGAAAAGATATTTGGACCCTTTTTTAACGACTAAACCTAAACCATTCCACTACAACATTTGTCAAGTTTGAACTTCGTCTCTATCAAATAAGCAGTTACTTCTTACCACCCACAACTAGACGATGCACAAAATTTTGATCGATATTTTTTAGGTAACTAGGAGAACCCATTTACGCAGTTTATCCCTGGCTCCTGTCAATATCCTACTAACCGACGATGACAAGTAAATTGTGACTTGGGCCGGGTAGGCGGCCTAAGAGGGGACAAACTGAGGATTAGGGGGACTAAATGGCTAATAACTAAAAATGAAAAGAGGTCCTATAGTGAGATAAAATCAAGTGGAAAGTTGATGATTTCATAACTGAAGTGAGAAATCGGTTGGTCGTTGTGTGTTAATTAATATTTGTCAATTAGAAAAGAAACAAAAATGATTATAACAACATAATCAAAATATCATCTTTTTCTAGATGCGTTATACATATATGAACACCAACATGTTAGAACAAGTTCCAACTATACGATGCATGTCTAAATCAATCAGGCAGGTTCATATTTGTAAGAATTAGGATTTCCTCTTAATTTCATGTGATAATCTACTTGATAAAAATAATAATATTTATGATTTATCGATTTAACTATCATTAAATCCATGCGATATATGATACTATATCTAGGTTTATACTCCCAAAACATCATCAAACCCTTTAATATAACCTTTTTTTATGATGATAACTCTTTATTGAAGTATTTTAATTAACTTTGACCTACAAACGTTTTTGCCGAACCAAAATATAGTGATAAGATGCATAGATGGCTAAATTATAATTTTTAATAAATGAGGAGACAAATATGAATATTTTATCAGTTTTATGTTGAGATCGGATCCCTTTGCTTGTAGGACACCCACTAAGATTATCCCTTGCCAACATAATGTACCCAACCAACTTCCTTTTCTTTGTAGTCTTTAAAGGGAGATACTTTGCTTTCTACCTTAACAACACAAATAGTTATACTTTTGGAAAGTATATATAATTACACATGTGATTTGTTTCTTGTTGGAATTAATCTTTTATTAATTCACATAAAAAAGTCAAAATCACATCCTATTTGGGTGGAGTTTTAGTTTAACTAAGAGCCTTTTTTATTATTTTATTAGTATGTTTATCTAATTATCTAGTTTGATGTTTATCAAGTTGCTTTAATTTCTAAAAGGTAGGAGTATAAGTCATAGTAGGATATGTTTTGTTTAATATAAATAGGGTTGTTTGGTGGTTGTTTAAGGTGTAAAATATTTAGTTTTCTTTAATAAAAGTGTCGATTAACAATGTTTGTGATCAAATAGTTTTTTGTTTTTATCCTTTTTAACCTGCGTTTGCTATGGTTTTGGTTCGTTTGGAGATCACTGGGCCTTCAATTGGTATCAGATCTATACCAAGCTATGGCTCTTGATCTGGGTGCGAAAGCAGCAAAAGAAAGGTTTGTGTTCTATTCTGGCTGAGAACAACAACAAGAAAACAGAATGCTTTCTGTTTAAACACAAAAGCAACAAGAAGAAAGTTGGATCCAAATCATTGAATCCATATGAAACTAAGAAAGAAAAAGAAAAGAAAGAAGAAAGTGTAAGAAAGAAAGAAGAAAACAGGAAGAAAGAAAGAGAAAGAAGAAAGAAAGAGAGAGAAAGATAGAAGAAAGTGAAAGAAACAAAAAAAGAAAGAAAGTCAAGCAAGAAAGTAAGCAAGTTTAGAAAAAAAGTAAGCAACCAAGAAAACAATGACAGGCCAACCAATTGTACCGACAAGAGAGCAAGGCAACATTCGGTTGCAGTGTCCCAAATTGACATCCATTAATTATACAAGTTGGTCAATTATGGTGGAATCAATTTTGTAAACGTATGGGTTATGGGAAGCAATTGATCCAGTAACAGGGGCAACAATTGAAAGTAGAAAGAACTTGATGGCTAGGGCTTTTATTTTCCAAACATTGCTAGAGGATGTTCTACTTCAGGTTTCAAACACATAATGATGCAAAGGATGTTTAGGAATCAATTAGGGTTTGACATCTAGGAGTAGAGAGAGTGTAAAAAGCTCGCTTACAAACTCTAAGGAGAGAGATGGAGATGTTAAAGATGAAAGAAAGTGAAACAGTGGATGATTTTTCAAGTAAGTTAACTAGCATAGTGGCTAAGTTTAAAAGCCTTAGTTCAAGCCTTGAAGATGAAGTGATTGTACGTAAGTTGCTCAACTCGGTTCTAAATAAGTTCCTATCTATCGTGGCATCTATGGAACAATACTCAAAACTTGAAGATATGTCTTTTGAGGAAGTAGTGGGAAGAATAAAAGCTTACGAAGAACGCCTCAAAAGTCACGATGAACTGGAAGAGAATGACCAAAGCAAACTTCTACTAGCAAGTTCAAGTAATCAAAAGGTTGGAGATTTAAAAAGTTGGCATCATGGAAAGGGACGAGGTGATGCTAATCAAAGCCGTAGTAGGGGTCAAGGAAGAGGCTTTGGTAAAGGAGGACGAGGACGTGGAAGAGGTTGAGGAAACAAAGATAAAAGCGAATTTAGGTGTTTTGAATGTGGTGAATTTGGTCAATTTTGCATATGAGTGTATCAAGTAGAAGGATAAAGAGGAAGATAAGAAAGATACATCTCATCTTGTTCAATATAAGGAGAGGCTAGCATTATTGTGAAAAACAAAGATTAAAGTGGTGATTGTTGGAATTAATCTTTGTTAATTTGCATAAAAAAGTCAAAATAAGATCCTATTTGGGTGGAGTTTTAGTTTAATTAAGAGTGCAGGACTAGTAAAGGGGTCTATACAACAGTTCCACATTATTATGAGAGAGTTAGAACACTTAACAGATCAAATATAAAACCGGCTTAAAGTGAAACAAAGAACACTAGAAAAGAACAGAACAAGAACACAATAATATGGTTTTCAAGAATGATGTATATTGCTTTCAAGTTTTCTTTTACAAAGTGTACAAACCTTTGTTCTAATGACAAGTACTTGAGATACTTTATACTGTATCCTACAGCCGGTCATACTTTAAAGGCCAGTTGGAAACACTAATCTGGGTAACAAGAACAATGTAAAGCCAAAAGGCAGA
This sequence comes from Flaveria brownii, assembly GCA_018326445.1. Lineage (NCBI taxonomy): Eukaryota > Viridiplantae > Streptophyta > Magnoliopsida > Asterales > Asteraceae > Flaveria > Flaveria brownii. The sequence continues at coordinate 13,787 of BJCN01322648.1, forward strand.
TTGTCTTTTGACTAGGGACTACAACATTCCATAGCTTACATTCTTATATAATACAAAAAGGATAAAAGTATAAAGTAGAAAGTTATAGACTTTAAGACCTTAATCTACAGTTGACGAAAGTATAGACTTTTCACCCATTTATATAAGTGGACGAGTCTTCAGAAATGGCAGCGAAAAGTGGTTCACATTTTGTCAAAAGTAAGTCAAAGAAACCATATCTTTTCTGTCTTTTGAAAAAATCAGTCTCTTGGCTTTGTAATACTTTGTCTTGAAACTTGGAAGACTTCATCTTTGGCTTCGGAAGATTTGGTCTTTTGGCTTCGAAAGATTTGATACTTAGAGAAATTTCTTGAGTTATATCAAATCTTTCAAAGTAACTTTCCAGTACTTCACATATACATGCTGAGAGCTATTTGGTTGTATCAGCCTCTAAGTGTAATCCTTACAAAGAGTTTTTTATTTATTATTTAATTAGTATGTTTATCTAGTTGTTTAGTTTACTGTTTATAAAGTTGCTTTAATTTCTAGAAGGTAGGAGTATGAGTCATAGTAGGATATGTTTTGTTTAGTATAAATAGGGTTGTTCGGTTGATGTTTAAGGTGTTAAATATTTAGTTTTATTTAATAAGGTGTTAAATATTTAGTCATTCTTTTCTTGCTTGCTTACTTTTCTTCTAAACTTTCTTTCTTGCTTGATTTTTTTTCTTTATTTCTTTAACTTTCTTCATTCTTTCTCTTTCTTTCTTCCTACTTTCACGTTATTATCTTTTGCAGAAACCAAATTATGAATCTTTATTAATAATCGATCAAGGAAGTGCAGAATACATTATCCTTAACCCCCTATTTATACTAGACAAGATCTTAATCTACACAAACTTAAATCCATACTTTCTAGACATTCAAATAACTAGATAAAATTGTAAAACAATTAAAAAGTAAACTGATAACTCTAACTATTCAAACTGATATTAAATACTAAATAATTAAACTAAGACTCTTAATCAAACTATAATAGTTTCTTAGAGCATTCACAACCCGTTCCCCACATATATATGAGTACGTGTCCTATATTATGGGGATGGTTATGAGTGATTGTGAGTGAAAGAGGTAGAAAATTTATGGGGATTTGTCAAATCCCGGCGTGAAGCGTTTTGGATGTGACTCACTTGTTCAGAACGCATCGATTAAAAGAAGTAAACTTTAACACATTAAGACACATCATAACATAACATAAAACATTTATTTATCCCAAGATAGCTTAAGTCAGGATTACATCATATATAAGTAATCAAAATTTGACATAATCCTATTACAAACATATTATTTAACTACTACATCTTCAGAGTCGATGGAAATGAGCGTCCACCGAAACACTGAAATTATAGATGTTAATAGTCAAGTTCACACAAACTCTTCCCACCAGTTCTCCTCATCCGTTATAAACATCAAAAGAGAACTCTATATTGTTAGTCATGATTACCTGAAAAAGCATACTCAAAATAGTCAATATAAAGTTAGTGATATCATAGGTTTAATTCCAAACAAAATATTTTTGATGCATCAAATACAATCAAATCTTACTTAATAATCTGATAATTCATAACTGTCATAATATAATTCATAAAATCAGATAATATAGCATCACAACACTCATCCTGTTGGTGCATGAAATATTTTCCTAAGCAGCGCTACCTATATCATCCAACGGTTCCACATCCGAATTAATGATTGTATCATAAATGATAGTATATCTCAAAATTTTCATAATAATGCATAAATCATAAAACAGTATGTTTTTCCCTCAAAAACTTTATACACACCAAAATGGGGCTATGAGTCTCACCTTGATTTCAGTGATTAACCTATAAAATTAATTATTAGTTAGAAACGAAATTTTTCTTTAAAATTTTCAGCACATCAGATGGAAATTTAATATAGTACTATGATTCTTTAAAATTTCCAAAAGTTTAATAGTAACATCATCAAATAATATCACTAATTATGTAAAAATTCCAACTTTCAATTTATTTTAGATAATTTGTTAAAATTATTACAAACTTACCATAAATCATCAAAATAGCTACTACCGTCCATAAATTCCCAAATTTTTCCAAAATATTGTTCCAATAAGTCATATTACCTCATAATTTTTCTGATATTTATTTCACAGTAGGTATTTTTCTGTAATTTTCCTAATAATCCCAAAATTTAGAAAAAATATCTATACAACACCAAAAATTATGAAACTTATACATTCTGTTGGGTTCAAAACATCATAATTATCATACTGTTTAAGTATTTCTTTTGATTTTTTCTTTACATATCATATAAAAATACATATCTTAGTCATAAAAAGGAATTAAATTACAAAATTAATTCTGGAGCTTCTGTAATACATGATAATCATTATAAAATTTTTATAGAATTTTACCGGGTTCGGTTCTTCTATTTGATAATTTCCTTTCTTTTACTTTAAATAATTTGTATAAATTATTTTACTTATTATATTTAATTATTATATTTACATCAAATTTTGCAGATTGTTATTTCATAATTTTTGTAACAAATCTTCAATGTTTATTCCCACAATTTCAGTCGTTTTAGTAATAAACCGAATTTATCAGCATACACATAATTTCAACCCTTTATTTATAATCTTTTTGTTTGATTTCAAAGTTTATCATATGTTTCAGATTTTAATCCTTTCTTACTGATTTTTAAAGTTTTTTGTAAAGTTTTATGAAGAACTTGAATGTTTAACCAAAAGGGTTGGTTATATGTGTTTGTTAGAGCACATATATATATTAGTTTGTTAGAAAATAAAACCTTGATTAGGGAAGGATGAATAGCTTCTAACTTCTTTTTGAATCGGTCGTGGTGTAAATCTTGGGAGCTTGATCAAAATCTTGAAGATAGTATCCAAGGTGGTGGTGATTACGGGTGGTGAAGGTGGTTGTAAGAGATAAAAGGGAGAGAGTGAAAGGTGGTGGTTTATGGTGATCTTGGTGTGGTGTTTTGATGGTAACCGAGAGAGAGTGTGTTTAGAGGTGTAGGTTGTGATGGTTTGTGGTGGTTCACGATGGAGATGTTTGTGAACAATACCGAGAGCCCAAGGGTGTGGAAGATGGCGGTTTGTGGTGGTTGATATAAAAACTGAAGGTGAAGGTGGTGATGGTATGCGATTGTTGTGAAGTGGTGATGATTGGTTTGTATTTTAAATGGATTTTCGGTCGAGGAGTTTGAAAGCAATCATGATATCTAGTTCTAGGGGATGAATAGGCTAGACTTAGGGGTTTAGGTGTCAAGTTTCTAAACAAGCTTGGTGTTTTAGTGGATAGGTGGCGATCAGGGGGTGTGGCTAGGTGTCTTGGTAGATTAGATTGCTAATGACCAAGTTTAAGGTTTAGTTCGGGTGTTATGTTATTCTAATGAACCGAAATTGGGTGGTGCTTATGTTGAGGATTATGTTTTTAAGGTTTGATTAGTTTTGTTTTGATGTTAGAGTCCCTTTGATGTTTCATTTGATTTGTTTTGAGTTGTAACTTGGTACATTAGATCTTATAATGATAATGTATTTTGGTTTAAACATCATTTGGTAACATAATTTATACATGCACACATAAAAATGTGTCCATGTATACATAATTCACATGCATGCAAGCATGCATACGTACATCATACACACACACATGAAATATAAATATACAAATCATAACAAGTTAGTCACATAATAGTTAACATGTAAAAAAATCTTAAAGTTTATCTAACCTCAATCTTTAGGGTTGTCACAGTTGTAGGAAGCGGTGATTAATAATTCATCGAAGAAAATAGGACCGGGAGGGGGGAATGGGGAGGATAATCAAAAGGGTTTTTATATCACCAGGGGTGAAGCTTCATTGGAGCCGGGGGGACCTCTTTTTTTCGTCAGTAGTTACTTTCGCTCCCGCACATACTCATACCTAATTCATGACACTAAGTCTTCAAGTTCGTGTTGATCATAGCGCTATTCATAGAGTCCTATAGATAGAGTGTTTTTTTTAACGATAAATGTACGACCCTGCTTCGTAGGATATGTGTTATTTTAATTGGGTTCGCCTATACGTTTCCCACCTATAGATAGGGTATCCTAACATCAATAATATATTTCCCACACTAGGGTATTTTCATGCTTCCATCACTTTAGGTAGAGATTCTCGCAATAGGGATTTAAATGTTGTCATATATGACTTTAGAAAGTAATTCCCAAACTAGGGTATTACATGCTTTCATCACACAATTCTCACACTATGGTATTACAATGTTCCATCTTCTTCCTAGGATGTAGGTTATGGATTTACAAGCATATGCATGTTTTCTGATAGTACTTCTTATCCATCCCTTGGCTTCACGAACGCACATTCTAATACACACACTTATGCTCTTGGGTACCTAATCCATCCAAGTAAGAACACGTAGTTATTTACCAAGAAACTAAATTTTATTTATTTAAAGAGCATCACAATCTGAAATTAGAACACGTACGATTACTTCTGATTCCTAATTATATTTGAGTATTATGTTGTAACGCCCCTTCGTAGGTTGTTTAAAGTGAATTTAATTTCCCATCCGTAAGAAGTAGTTATCCACGTGTTACACGTATTACGTCAAATAGGGTCATATCAATAAATTTAGGTGGTGTTTGTTTTTTAAGAAAACTTCTTCCCCACCTCTTCATCTACGCGCATGCAGACACGGGAAGAGGTTTTGAGTGCGCAAACTGTTTGTTATTTTGAAGACGTTTCATTAAAAAACGTCTGCGCGAGGTCTTCTTGGTGGAGACATGGACTAGTGTCTTCATGCGGGAAGACATTTCATCAAACCTCTTCTCCCTAATCACAAAACACAAAACACAGCCAGCCACCATCCTCTCCTCATCCTCCTCTCCTTTCATCGGCCCCCCACCCCCTTCGCCGCCTCCCTCCGGCTGCCTCCCTCCTGTCACACCCCGACCGACGGCGGAATCATCGGAGCGGACGAGGGAATGATTGATTGTTCATAACACATGGTTGTCTATTTGTGGAAATAATATTACAATCAGATTACAGGATAATATAAGTTTAACATACACAAATACAATAATTGAAACCACAGATAATAATTGTCTTTTATTTTAACTAAGTCCGTGTCTTAAATGAGCACGTAGAAGTCCACTATCTTGCTTAACCTGAAATCATGTGAAAAGTAACGAGTCAGCTAAAAATTTAGCCTGTGAGTAATCACAGTTTTTTATTATACATATAAATTGATTAATTGATTGAGGATAATTCAATTCACAAGGTAACGTTAAGACTTATATTG
>BJCN01322674.1:0-10994 GCA_018326445.1 Flaveria brownii
CTTCTTTAAAGCCTTCTCAAACCATCCCAACATTTTCCTCGGGTTAGCATATAACAGATCTAGGCATGCTAGTCTGTTTAACTCAAAACCTAAGAGAGTCTTCAGATCATGTGGATAGCTGTAGTACTCGATCCCTTTCTCCCTTTTTACCGCATTAACATCTAAATTCTCAAAATAGGCCCAGTTGACAATCTTTCCTGACACTTTCTGATGCCTTTTAACCTTATACAACTTGGTGTATGCATTCTGCTTTGGCGGCTCTCTCTAAGTTTTCATCATAGCTAAGCATGCAGCCCATTCAACATTCTTATGCGCAACATCTGTGTCATCAACTTGAGCTTTATTTTATGCTGCTTCTTTCTCTATGACTTTCTCCTCAACCTTGTCAAATGCACCACTGACAAAGGTTTCACCCAAGTCTGGTATAGCATCTCCATCTGTATCTGTGTACTGAGGATAGTGATCTGACGTGACATCCTCTATCTGTATCTCATCAACTCCTTGCAACTCCTCATCACTAATAACATTCACTTCAAGAGCATCTATGACTATCTCATCAGGGTTTAGTCTAAACATCTTGCGAGTTGTTCATCTGATAGATCGTGGATGATCTCCCCCTCTTCTGGAGTGTAACTCACAATCATCTAACAATCCCTTGCAAATCAAGAATCATTGTAAGTTGAGACTTGATTTGCTAAAGGGGAGCGACATCGTATTCATCGACCTGTTAAGTTTCACCTGTTTGATAGAATAATCAACAAAGCACACATTAATGAATCATCAAGGCATTAAACATAAATTATCATCATTTACATTAATGTAATACAATGTTCAATTACAAAAGATTTCAATTTACATAAACTTACTTAATCATTACTTTGATCTCTCTCTTAAGGCTCATCTGCTTGAGGAGCTGAGGAAGAAGTTCCCTGATCCTGATTCTTCTTTATGCGCCTCTCCCTCATAGATTGATTTGAGGCTAATGCGTTCGCATCACCTTCAGGCTCATTATCCACATCATCTTCCTTCTTCTTCTCCTCTCCACTTTCACCAACCTCCTCCTCATTACCCTCATCATCAGATTCATCATCACTTGAATCATCATCATCATCACCATCATCTCCATCACCTTTTATCTTTAAAGTCTCCTCCCTCTTACCTTTCAACCGCAACATAATCTTATTGTTCTTCTTCTCCAGATCCTCTATCTTCTTTATGGATGCCAGAACCAGCTCATTTTGAGCTTGTGGGGCCTTGTGAGCTCGAACTAAAGCTCACTCATGGGCTTCGTTCTTCTCTCTCAGCTTGGCAATTTGCTTGCCCTGTTTTGCATTCACAGCCATCAGCTATCTTATTTGGTTGGCTCGGAGATCATCAGTAGCCAACAGCTTGAGAACTAGCCTATCAAGGCTCGAAAGCTGTTCCTCTAACCAAACTGTGGGTAGATTAGTGCCCTGGAGAGATGGAATTTGGGTGGATGTTCCGGCTTGGGAGATGGTTGGGGTGGTTGTAGATGTGGTGTAAATGGGTGTGGGGATAGGAATGGTTTGTGGAGCTATGGTTTTAGGTATTAAGGGTGAGGAAGATGTGGGTGTAAATGTGGTGGTGGGTATGTCGGTGGTAGTGTATGTGATGGTGGTAGTGGCAGTGGTGGTGGTAGTGGCAGTGGTGGGGGTAGTGGCAGCGGAAGAGCTCATCAAGATAATCTTTGGGCGTTTCCCCTTTATTGCATAGGTTTGGGCCATCCTCTTCCTGCTTAACCCCTTAGTGATCTTTGTTCCCCCTAGGCTGATGGGTTGTTCGGGTGTATATGATGGATCTGTCTCCTCAGTGTCAACACCCTTTGAACTAGCCTGACAGGTACCAACCACCTCTTTCCCTTTGTAGGTAGCTACCCACTTGCTACCTTCCTGTCTAACAAGTGGTTCCTCGTCAGAGTCCTCTTATTCTTCTTCTAAGTCGAAGTTCCTGATATCCTCACTGATCAGGAAGTCCTGGTGGATGGCAGCTTGCTCAGATCCACTACCAGCTAATGAGCCACCCTGATGTGAAGGTGGTTGGACAGAAGATGTATCAGTGGCTCTAGATTGACTTGATCCCTCATCTCCATCTCCGTGACCCTTGTCCTGGTCATCATCATCATCATCTCCCTCATCATCAGGAATCAAAACGTGCTCAACATCAGAGTCACTATCATCGTGGCACCATTTCTTCCAGCTGGAGCTATGTAATCAACATTGGCCAGATGACCAAACAACCTTCTCACCGGGGGCTTTGTCTGCTTTCCCCTATATACCTTCATCCTACCCAAAGTCGTGTGTCATCCATCACCTCCAATGACACCTCATGGTCTTTGGTCATGGGCAGGTTGGGTAACTTCTTGTTGATGATCATCTGTAAAAACCAGGGATACATGCAGAACCTCTCCTTCCCCTTTGCCTCTATGTTCTCCCTCGTGTAGTTGAAGAACATCTTGGAAAACTTGAAAGGGTGGTTCAGCACTAACACAATGAATGCGTTCTGAATCTGATCGCTCATCTCATCGAACCCACCGCGTCTAGAAGCAATGCACTTAAGTATCACATGTGCCAGGTACTTGAAGGGAGGGCACATGTTGCTCTTATTAAGCATGCCGGCATTGATGTCACCAGCATACTTAATCCTCAAGAAACATCCCCTAACAGTCAAGGGATGAAGCTTGGTTGGATGATTCCAATCATCTCCCAGATCTAGTACCCTCCTCAAGTCGTCTTCGCCTATATCTATATCCTGTCCAAAGATGGAGCTCTGGATCCTGTACGGCTCGACTGAACGGTCCACAACGGCATTCTCCCAGAATGCTTGCTGCAGGGATCTATAAGGTGTGCAGGAAGTCGAGATGGCTCGATAGCTCCTGGATCGTTTCAGGAACTCTATAATCTCTACAAACTCTGCAGCATTCCGTGATGTCGTGTTGAGGTAAGAACAAATGTTGTGCTTAGTACTCATGGTCCATCTATCAGCCATTTCACTATAATACAAGCAACAAACATGTTAGACCAGTTCACAAGAAAGAACATTTGATTTTTAACAGATCATATCATACTGGTTCAATCGTACAATTGAACCATACGACTAAACTCAATCGTACGATTGAGCATCCGATTGAGCTTAGTCGTGTGCCATGACATGTGGTTGAGCCAGTCGTGTGACTGAATCATTGATTGAATCAATCATGCGATTGAATCATGCGTCTGGTTCAATCGTGTGATTGAAGTTCATTAGACTGTCCATTCGCATACATACTGTGCGAGTCTGAAAATTTGAATGTTCTTCAAATCAGTCATATTCATATCATGAGTTAAGTCATTAGAAACGCCATGACTTGTTATTACACCTGTTATCTTTTAATTTCACTTTAAAGCTCATTTATAGGTCCAAAAAGAGTTATTCAGTTCAGTTTAAGATTTAATAACATTTGGACACTTTTGATTGATTTAATGTACCCATTTATCATGATTTCATCTTTTCAGTACCTGTAGATGAACGTGTAACAGTTAGCAATAGGAAATTAGATGAAATCACAGAGAAAATTTCAAAAATGGGTCCTATAGATAACCGGGTATTTGAGAGAATTTGAAAATCAAGTGTAGGGTTACGACCGACTGACCTCCTTTTATACTGTTGTGAGTTTCAGTCGTGCGACTGGACCCATACGCAGGGTTCATACATGCGACTGAGGTTTAGTACGAATGACCTATACGCGTTCAACCAATCGTACGATTGGTTCATACTGAGGTTGCCAATAGTGCGACTTGGCCATCCTCATGGTCCAGTCATGCGATTAGGCAATACTTATGATTGGCCCATACTTATGGTTCAATCATGCGACTGGCTCTTACTTATGGTCAAGTCATGCGATTGGCCCATACTTATGGTCCAGTCATGCGATTGGCCCATATTTATGATCCAATTTTGCGATTAGGCCATACAAGTGAGTTTGACTTTGTTTGGCCCACTATTTCACATACTTATCCTTGATAAATGACATTATGACCAATGATCATCTCAGGCAAGATCCTTTTAACTAATAACCATTTGATCACCTCAGACGTGATCCTTTTGAAGGAAAACCATTTGATCACCTCAGACGTGATCCTTTTAAATGAAAACGGTTGATCATCTTAGACGTGATCCTTTTAAATGAAGACCGTTGATCACCTCAGACGTGATCCTTTTATCTTTCAGAAACAAGCTTTCAACGTTCGGTTCATTTTCTGATTCGCAGAGTTTAGTCTTGTTGCATAGTCCGACACTTACACAATACTAACGTAAGTAATACAGGAAAGCGTGAACTACAACTGAAATAAGACATATTTTTGTATTTTTCATTTAGAGGAGGGTTGAAAGCATTTTTAACATTACTTAAAAGATTTCTCCCCCTGAGCAGAATGGCTTCAAACATTAACATCATTTCTAGAAAGATTCACATGAAATCAGACAGGCATAAAACACAATCATTTGGGATCTTTTGTATTTATATCAATAATGGAGAACATTGCATATCCAATTCATAGAATCTCATTCATCTAAGAGTCAAAGGCACTAACGGGAAATCATGCTAGAACTGTTGTATAGCACACATTGAATTTGAACATCAAGAGATGCAGCCACAATGATTGTCAGTATATTTGACCACTTAAATCCATACATAGATTTTTGACACACATTGGTGATAATTTAGGTGTATTAGTTCAACAAGTATTTGTGGATCCCGCGCTTATTTGGTAATCAACCTTCCTCAGGAGATATTTGAGCGGTCTATGGGTTTTTGTCAAGAAAAGACTATTCTAAGAGCTTTCAAAGAGATGCCAAGCCTCGTATCAGTGCCATCGTAAAGCAGAGAGGCGCAAACAAGAAGGAATTCTTAGAATATATACGTTATGCTTATCCTTAGGTCAGTGCCATCGCACAGCAGAGAGGCACACTTCCTATCTTCTTGTTAGAGCACTTTTAAAATACATTTAACATAGCAACGACATTTGTCGTTTGCATTGCTCATGTTTTTTTGTCATTAGCACACATTTGTGGCTTTCTTTATGTTCCTCACCACTTATTAGAAGTTTATTGATTATGCAGACTAGGGATAAGATGGGTACCCACAACCTACTGATTGATTTAATTTATATGATTCACCTATGATGTTTACTAGTCTATTGTGTTGAATCTACTGACACATCATATAATGGACATACAACCCCTAGATCTACTTTCTCTGTGTAACCACCGCAACAGACTAGCTTACTATCTTTTTTTAAGTTATTAGGCTTTGACTTCTCAGACTTATAATTTTCTGTTACTTTCAATATAATATATCAAAAATTAAAATCCTTTTGGTGTCTCAAACGATTCGATGCATGTGTACTATCATATTCCACTGTACTGAATTGATTTCTAGGATTTGACGTCTTTGCTTTTCAGCTTACCTGCCTACCTCCCCCCTTTTAAGTAATTTATTCTTTTAAGTAATAAATACTGAAACTTAAACTATTATCCCCCTAAAATTCTAAAAAAGAAAATCTTTTGTGTTTTTGTAATTTTTAAGATAAAAGAGAAAAGAAAATAAAATAAAATAAATTTAACAGAAAATTGAAAACTAAGACTCATACGGACGGACTATGAACTCGACTCCTCCAGAATTACGTCCTCTTTCTTTTTGATGCCATTAACCTCTAAAAGATAATAAAATCTTGGTTTATCAAAAGCTTTTGTATAGAGGTCGGCGCGCTGAAAATCCGTGTTAATTTTAATGACATCAATTAAATGCTTTTCTAAACAATCACGTATGAAGTGATATTTAAGCCGATGTGTTTGGTTTTGGGATGTTGTACTAGATTTTTAGTTACAACTATGGCAGCAAAATTATCAACAAAAATAGGAGTGTTAGTAAATTGTAAACCGTGGTCCCGCATTTGCTGTTGAATCTAGATGATTTGAGAGCAACACCTTGCAGCAGCAGCGTATTCACTTCACATGTTGACAACGCGACAGATGTGTGCTTCTTACATTGCTAAGTGACTAACCGCCTTCCAAAAAATTGACACCCCATAGATGTTGACTTGTAGTTCATCTTGCATCCACCATAGTCTGAGTCACTGTATGCTATAAGTTCAAAGTCATCATCATGAGGATACCACAACCCGAGTATTGGAGTACCCTTCAGATAACGAAAGATCCGCTTCACCCCAATAAGATGGTTGACTTTTGGTTTAGACTGATATCTGGAACAGAGACACATGGCGTACATGATATCAGGACAAGAAGTTGTGAGATACATTAGAGATCTGATCATTCCACGATACAGGGTGGCATCTACCAAATCCCCATTTTCATCGGGTGCCACATCGTGGTTTGTGGCAAGAGGGGTACCAGCAATCGTTACATTTTCCATATCGAACCTACTTAGGATGTCTCCCACGTATTTGGTCTGATGTAGAAAGATTCTATTTGGTGTCTGATCCACCTGTACTCCCAGAAAAAACTTCATCTCTCCCATGGCACTCATTTCAAATTTAGCTTTCATCACAGATTCAAATTCTTTACATAATGCTTCATTTTTTGAACTGAAGATGATGTCGTCCACGTATATCTGAACCAACAGTAAATCACCATCCTTTTCTTTGATGAATAACGTGCAGTCAATCAATCCCCTTCAAAAGCCATGTTTCAGCAGGTGTGTGGAGAGTTTCTCATACCAGGCTCGAGGGGCTTGATGTAACCCATGCAAAGCCTTGTCTAACTTATAAACTCTGTCCTAATGATAAGGATCTTCAAAACCTTCGGGTTGACGGACGTATATTGTCTCACGGATTTCACCATGTAGAAATGCACTCTTCATATCCAATTGATAAACCTTAATCTTCATGTAGGATGCGTAGGCTAGGAAGATCCGAATTGCTTCAATCCTGGCCACAGGTGCAAATACCTCATTATGGTCCACACCCTCAACTTGTCTGAACCCTTGAACTACTAACTGTGCCTTGTTTATGATAATGACCCCCTGGTCATCTTTCTTGCAACGAAGAACCCATTTTGTGCCGATTACTTTTACACCCTTGGGTCTATCCACTAGTGTCCACACCCTTAGTTTTTTAAATTGCAAAAGTTCTTCTTGCATAGTATTTACCCATGCCTCATCTTTCAAAGCATCACTTACATACTTGGGCTCAACTTATGAAACGAAACACTTAAATGCCCCATCATATATGTATCCCTTTTCCAATCACTGCTGCATAATCAGCTGTGTACAACTGATTTCTTGTATGAACCCCAGAGAGAAGATCCCCTATGATGTTGTTTGGGGGATGATTCACACTGATCCTTGTCACTGGAGTTATAGGCACGACTACTTCATTTTCTAGATTTAGAATCACGGGTTCATCTGTGACTGGTTGATGATTTGCCTTAGAGGTTTCAGCCAATTCACCGTCATCTACAGGTGTACTTTCATCTGAGGAGTGATCACTGACTTCTAGATCTTCCTCTGAAGCCCCAGAAGCACCATCGATTGGAGTAATAGTGCTTGAGTCTAAATTAGGAGTATTCAGGACGCCATACATCATTTGAGCAGCCATCTCATCATCAGAATAAGCAGAAGGAAGATTGAAGGACTTGAAAACTCCATCATAATCAAAGAAAAGTGATGGTCCTTTTCCAACATGGGGGTGGTGTATCTTTGCACATCTACGTTGCACCACACTTCAACTTGACCCGTAGAGTTGTTGTAAACTCGTTTGTCAGGTATATTGTATCCTAGAAAAATTCCTTCATCTGCTTTTCATTAAAGTTGCCAGTCTGAGTTTTCTTCAGCAACATGCAAGGAGCTCCAAATGGTTCCAGATACTCTAAGTTCGGTTTACGCCTTTGAAGCAACTCAAAACAAGTTTTACCATGACGTTTGACAACTAATACACGATTGAGAGTGTAACATGCATTAGCAACTACTTCATTCTAGAATTGAAAAGGCAGTTTTCAATCTGCCAACATCGTCCTTGCAGTTTCAATCAGGCTTTGATTTTTGCGTTCAGCAACTCCGTTCATCTGTGAAGTATAGGCAAAAGAGAATTGATGAACAATCCCTTTCTCTTAACAGAAAGCCTCCATCCACTGATTCTTGAATTCTGTGCCATTGTCTGAACGAACTTTCCTTACTTTTAGCTTATACAAAGAATCCAGTGTAGTAACCAATTGTTTGAATGACTCAAACGTCTCTGACTTTGTTTTGAGAAACATCACCCATGAAAATCTTGAATGATCATCAGTTACCACAAAATAGTACCAATCTCCTGCAATGCTTTTAGTACTGACAGGGCCAAACAGATCCATATGCAAAACCTCCAGTGGAATCTCAATAGAGTGAACTTTCTTAGATTTGTGAGATTTCTTGGTCGGTTTCCCTTTCTTGCATGCTATACAGAAATCTGGAAGCTAAAAGCTCTTGACTGTAACTCCTTCAACCAGATGATTTTGAACCAAATGATTCATCTTCCTAGGATTAACATGTCCCATTCTCCTATGCCAAGAAATAGAATCCCTCTCGGTGGCTTTGGACAAGAAACACTGAGCAGCAGACTCAGTTGTAGAGGCTTTTGACATTTCCAAGACATACATGTCATTATATCTTGAAGCTGACATTAGAACTTTCTCCTTAGGGATAACATAATTCTTCTTCAGAATGTAGAATCTCTTATTATCAAATACAACTTTAAAGCCCTTGTCACAAATTTGAGAAACTGAGAGTAAATTGTTCTCCAGTTGTTGAACATAGTAGACTTTATCAAACTTCACTTTATCATTTCCCAGTTAACCTTGAGTTGTGATATAACCTCCTTTATTTCCCGCCAAAGATACATGTCCCCCTTTGATTTATTTGACATTGAAAAAGAGAGACAGATTCCCGATCATGTGCCTGGATGCCCCACTATCAATAATCCAGGTGTTAGTGATAGAGCTGTAGCGGACAACCTACACAAAAACAGAAATGATTAGTTCAGGAGTGGGACCCAAGCCTTTACTGGCTTGGGTTTCCCAGAGGCATCACACATTACAAACTCCACCCACTATCCTTTAGAAGATGGAGACACATTTTTCTTCATCTTGTCCTCACTCTCAGACACATTTATTGATTTTGTTTGCCACAAACCAGTTTTGTGTAAGGCCTGTTTGTGATAAACAGATGACTAGTTTATAGTTTGAACCTTTTGTTTTCTTTCATCCCTAGGGTTTACCTCAGTTAACACCGCTTTGTCGGGAGCTTGTCTTTGTTTCCTTTGGTATTTCGGAGGGGTATTTGATCTTGTTTTAGAGAATCTAGGTTTATTTTCATGAACAAGTTCAATTTTTCTTCTTGGTGTCTGATAGTAAGGACAATTAGGAGAAATATGTCCTCGTTCTCCATAACTATAACAGGATCTCCCTTCAAATGGTCTAGGAGATCTTTTGAGTAGGGGAGAGTAGGATCTAGGACTGGTCTCTTTCTTCTTAAATTTAGGTTTCTCACCTTCTTTGACAAATTTTATTGGTTTTACATTTTGATTACTTTTTACTTTCATTTTGTTGAGATTTTGATGATGAACATATCTTGACTGAGTTGGTTCTAAATTTTTAAATTTTAAAACATGAACTTTTGAACCCAACCCAAGAGTAGCATTACAATTCTCATCATCCCTATTTTCAATGACAGCCCCATCTGTAGTGCCAGAACTAGATGCCTTCTGTTTAGTAATAGATTGCATAGTTTTATCTATGGAATCTGGATCACTAACTAGAGGGGTAATCACCACATGATCCTTGATAGGGTTATTATTTATGGGTTGACGTTTTGTATTCAAAAGGATCGCATGTGGTGGTTGCACTACTTTATAACCAAGCCCTTCCCCGCTGTTTCTTTCTTTGACTAAGTTCTAAACAATATGAGAAGAACTAGCTAGACTGTGAAGTTTTTGATTTAATGATTCAATTTCAACTTGAAAAATATATTTTTACTTTTTAGTTTCCTCTATTGTGGATAAATAGAACTTAATGTCATTTGCTTGATTTAGGGCAACAACCTCGGTTTCCCTAAGTTGCTTTCCTAACAAATCAAGTTTTTCTTTAAAGCTGCTTTCATTTTGTGTTAACACTCTATTAGATTTAGTGCATAATTTCAAATCATTTACCAGACGGTCATTGTGATATAACAACCTAGTAAATTTTAAGTCTATGCATTCATGAAATTTATTACATTCAGCACAGGCATGTTTATCAAAAAGTTCGTCTTTAGAATCTACCTGTGGAGAGCTGGAGGTGTCAGCCATAAACGCAAACTTAGATTCCTTGATGATCGGAGATTCCATGCTAGCAGCAGTCAGTTCATCTTCAACCAAATGATCCACGGCATCATAGGTTCTTCAACATCTGAATGAGTATCATCAGCTATGTTATTTCCTTCACTAGGTGACCCATCATCAAGATCTTCTACTGGTGCCACATTTGCATCTCCATCAGATATAAATCTGAAGGACCAGTCCTGTCCTTTATCTCCTTAAGCAACCAATGCTTTTGAATCCTGACCTGTTGATGCCACTTTCTTCTCTTTGTCCTGTCGGTTGATCAATGGAAAAGGGTTACCATTTCCTGTCTTCTTAGGTTTTATGCACTCTCATTTGAAGTGACCCTTTTCACCATAGTTAAAGCATGTAACTTTGGTTTTATCAAAACCAAATGTTATGTCTTTGGTGGCAACTAGATTCTGACCTGTCTTTTTCACAAACTTTTTAGCCCTTCTAACAGCACTTGCCAAAGCCCACATGATATCCATTCTTTCCAACTCTGTCTCATCTACCTGCTCACAGTCTTCATTTGCAAGATGACATTTTCCTATCTTACCAGCAACCAACCCATCATACGAGTGTACAACCGCAGCAAGAAGATCCATATGCTCTTTTGCTACTTCAACAATAACATTTCCCAGATTC
>BJCN01322730.1:0-10329 GCA_018326445.1 Flaveria brownii
GTAGTGCTCCTATTACAAAGCCCTCACCATTAACCACACTATTTATCTTAGGTCTAGAATTTTGTATAGGTTTAGTTTCTTGAATCAATCATTGTAATAACTCTTGTAACTTTTCCATCATTATGTATGCAATATACGTGTAATGGTTAACCCATATATTCTGTGTTGCTTTATATGTATATTTGTAGGAAAATCATATCTTGGTTAATTTCATGAAATTGACCAAGTGTTGGAAATATCTACAGATGCACAAAATGTTCCTTCGTAGATCCTCTGGAACAAATCAAGTACTCATGAGGAACACTGGCGTGCTACGGATGAACAAACAAAACAACTGCGGAAGACAAGTGTTCCTGCGGAAGAACAATAATTCCTGCGGAAGACAAAGTCCCCGCGGAAGATCAAATTGATGTACTTCATCAAGCACATTAAGTCAACGGAAGTTAACTCTAAGGTAAAAAATCAACATCTATGGATTACTTCTACTATATTCAGAGAATGTCACATCATAACATTCTCTGAGTAACTTCCTTAGCCCAATAAGAAAGTTTGTTCCAAATCAATAAAACCGTATGCCAATAAATACGAGGCTTAGGTGTACAATTTAAAAAAATCCGATTGCCTAAGATCAAAACATCAATCAAAACCAAGCATCCACAATCATCATCACAACAATACATACACATTAATATAGCATTAGAACCCTAGAATTAGCAAGATCATTCATTGATTGATTATTATAAACATTATTCAATAATTAATGAAAAACTTTTTTGATATATTTCTATATGTTCTTCAATTGTTATTTAATTGTTCTTTGTTAGTTTGAGTCTGTTCTTCATGATATATATTTGTTTGCTTACCATTTTTCAATCAATTAATCTAACAACAAACAATGGTAATTCCACGATCATTGTTTTGTCAATAACTAAGCTGATAATTCCCTGGACGATCCTTGGATTCACAGGTGGTATCAAAACTAAGTGCTCAATGAGTTAGATCAGTTGATCTATCAGGATTTGTTTTTGTTCGATTAATTGTTCATATCACTAGATCTGTCAAGTTTTTGTCTAGATCTATTAATTTTTATTAAAATTGTTTTTGGGTTTGTTCATACGTTCGAGGGTATGCAACTCATCTTCGATCATGTTTTTGAACAAAACAATTAATTCATATATCGTAATTATCTAATTAATAACTAATTAAGATATTGGAATCAACAAATTGGTGCGATCATTAAAGTTGTTCTATCGACCAAGCGGGGACTGTTACATTGCCCAATCAACTCAAGTCTGGATTAAACAAGTTTTAATTCATAGATCTGAGTTATTGTTCGATTGATAACCATTATTCAATCATCATTGAACATATTCAAGATTAAATATCCTCAATTAATTTTTTAAAAGAGAATTTATTAAGAGGTTTTAGTAATTGTGACATCATCGTCTTAATTAATTGATAAGTAAGAGGTTGTCATTAATTATCTAAACATGAGTAATTCAGTAGTTTGGATCAACCTACCACCCCCTAAGTTGGGGAACAAGGTTGACTTCAAAACATGGAAAATATGTTTTAGGAACCATGCAAATTATACTGATTTTGATATGTGGACTTCAATCACAGAGGGTCCATACATTCCACCAGCATTAGGACCTGATTACAAAGACAACAATCAGCCAATCAGTCTAAAGGAGATATAGCCTAATGATGCAAAGAAGGTCAAGGTTGACATCAGAGCCTATAGTATGCTTAATATGGCTTTGCCTGAAGATATTCTCATTAGGTGTGAAGCCTATAAAATAGCAAACTCACTGTGGAAAACTTTACACACCCTATGTGAAGGTAGTGACGAAATCATAAGTATCAGAAAGGATACACTCAGGTCCTAATATAAGACATTCCATCAAATTAAGGGTGAATCCGTTCCTCAACAGCTACATAGGTTTATGCAGCTTGTGACTGAGATAAGCATTTTGGAGCTCAAATATGATAATGAGGAATTCAACAAGAAGCTGTTCCATACTCAACCTGAGAGTTGGACTCAAACTGTATCTATGTTCAAGAACACACTTGACTTAAAAGCCATTGGACTTGATACTTGGTGGGTAAAGTTGAAGATCTTGAACTTGATGAGAAAACAAGAAACAAGAGCATGAAAGCACCCATTGTTCCATATCATTTTAAAGAAGCAAAGAGTGTGGGGAGTGCCTTCATTTCAATGAAGACAATGAGAGCTATTGTGCTATGAGTGATGAAGATGAATAAGTTGGTTTTTACACATCAAGATCAACTCAACATCATTCTAGTAATAAATCAAAAGGAAAAAAGGATGATGAAAAGAATTCAACTGCTAAGGGATCATCCTCAAACAACAAAAGCAATAATAGTTCAGAACCAATTACTGTGATTCTTGATTCTTAAGAGCAGAAAGCAGTATTTGCAGCATTGAGCTCAAGCTCCTAAGCATACCTGGGCAACACTTTAACTCCAGCTCATTTTGCCAGCAAGATCTAGAAGAACTTCATCCTGATAAAGTAGAAGAGATGGATTTGCAGTAGCAAATGGCAATGATTGCCTATAGGGCTAAGATGTATCTGAGGAGAAACAAAGGCCTATCTACTCCTGGGAGAACAACAAAGATAGGAGTTGATAAATCAAAAGTGAGATGTTTCCAGTGTAACTTATACGGAAGTTTTGAGGGGAGTGCAACCAGCAATCCTTATCTCAGCAATAATATCAACATCCTCAATATCAGCAGGAACATCAACAAGAAAATCAAAGGTCCTTCAAGCAACCTCAACTTTCCAACTCATCCCCACCAACCACAAGTACATCTGCAGCAAGTTCAATCAATGATAGAACCTGCATCTATTGAAGTGAAACTTCAGAAGTTTCAACTTTCATCTCAACAATATGAGAAGTTGTTAAACTGTCATATTGAATCACAAAACAAATCAGGTTTGGGTTTCCATAATGTTCTACCACCAGTGAATAACAATTATACTACTTTACCTGATTCTATGACTAACAACTTATCAAACCATTTTATGCCATGCACCAACAATACAGTAAAATCTAAATTTAATCATGTGGCAAATAGTGATGATTCTGAGGTGAGTGAAACTAAATCAACTGATTCAAAAGTTTCACAACAAGATTAATTAGACTTTGATTTTAATGGATGTGATGATCTGTTTGAGCTGGATGATCATGCTGAAAAACAAGATGATGATAAGGGTAAGGGAACAAGTTTGGTGTTTGAACCGTCAATACCAAAAGTGCTTGAGGAAATCAAAGTGCCCTATCGGCCTCAACAAATAAATTTGCTGAAGACTATCTACAAAAGGATAGCTCGACTGTATGCTGGTATTCAAGAGCTAAACAAGCAACTAGTTTCTCAACCAACAACTCCAAGGTCTGACGCTGATGCAAGTCTAAAGTCTATAGAAGAAGCAAAACTAGTTCCGGAGAAAAAGATTAGGAAGAAAAAGTCAACAAGTTCAGTAGATCCTCTACGAAAGAAGAAAGTTTTTGAAATTCAAGAAACATCAGTAGATCATCATCGGATGAATACAATTGCTAGATCATCTAAATAGTCATCCGTAGCTGATCTACGGAAGAAGCCAACATCTACCGAAAGCTTAGCCAACGCAAAGAAATCCTCATTTGAAACTTCAACAACCAAAAGCACAGTGAAGAAACTTTAGAAGGTTGTGCATCATCAATAACATTCAGTTGTTAAACTTGAGAAAGAGCTCAAAGAGTACAAGAAGCAGCTGAAAACCCAGAAAATGGTTGATCAAGAAAGTGATACAGAAGTTTACTACAAATGGTGTGATATGACCAATCAAAACACTGAAGATTGCTACTTCAGCAATTATTGTTCTATCTGCAACATGAACAACCACATGATTGTAGATTGCTACTTCAGCAAGCATTGTGCAATCTGCAACAAGAATAATCATTCAACTCAAGAATGCTATTTCAACAAAAGGAACAAAACAAAAGTTCCTAAGAAGAATCAATCTGAAACAACTGAAGCATATTCACAATCAGATGAAAGCATAAAGGAGGCAAAGGCACCAAAGAAACAGCTAAAGAACAAGGCTGAAAAGACAAAGAAGACAGTTTCTACTGATGATCAACAACAAAAAAAAGGTTTGGAAGGATAAGAAACCATCAGATGTTTCTAATGCCCAAACAAAAAAGAAAGAAAAACAGAATTCTCAAAGCAGGACACCATACAAAAAGGTGAACTTGAATGATAAATCAATAACTGCTGATGATACATTCTTTCACATGTTTGACAAGGGTATTGAAGTAACATGGTCACCGTCAAAGGATGCTGAAATATTCTTCAATAAAGGATCTTCATTAACAACAAATGTTAAGACAAACAAAGAAAATTTACAAGAGTTATTACAATGGTTGATTCAAGAAACTAAACCTATACAAAATTCTAGACCTAACAATACTCCCCCTTAGGTTTAGCTTCTTCTAATCAATGCCTCAGGCTTTATAGCTCTTTAACTCTTGACATCATCTTTTATTGAAGTATGATACTGCATCCCTTTGATCATCGTACTTATACTTGATCTCCATTCTGCTCATCTTATTTAGGGTATCATACTTGATCCCGAGGATGTCTTCTTCAGTGGTCAAAGTTGAAACAACACTGTTGTTGACAACTTTCAACTCATCCTCTTTAGAGATTCTTAGCTCTATAATAGAAGGGATTTCAGATCCCATAAGCTGGCCTGCCTCAAATTTTCTTATTTTACTTTTTATGGCATTCAGCTTGTCTATTAATTGAATCATATGCACATATAAACATAAGTCGTTTTATGCCTTTCATTGCTGAGCTTTGTGAAGAATTTATCATGCAGGTAGGCTGTGTAGCTAGGATGCAAGAGGAAATAATTAAGACACAAGTTCAAAATGTCACAAGTCAATCTCCATCAGACTCATCCTCACCACAACAAACAAAACAAAATGAATCAATTCAATCTAAAGTCAAACCTGAATCATCAAGACTTATTCATGAAGGAGTGACAATTTTAGACACACTTGGTCAGCCCATGCTCATTAAGGCTTGGGTTCCCCATTCTAATTTATTTCATTTTATATGCAGGAACATACATGGCGGGCTGATAACAAGTGGTATGCTGAGAGTGGATATTCCAGGCACATGAAAGGAAACTATTCTATCCTCCATGACTTTAAACACAAAAATGCTTCTTATGTAGCATTTTCGTGGGGATAAGAAGGGAGGTAAAATTGTATGTGAAGGTATTGTAACAAATAGTGTGCTCATGTTTGAGAAAGTAATTTTTTTATTAAAACTTACAATCTAATTTATTCAGTGTTTCTTAAATTTGTGATCAAAATTGTACCACTCTATTTGATAAAGATCTTTGTTACATTCTTAAACCTGGTTTGCAAATCCTAGATGATTAAATTCTTCTTAAAGCTCCAAGAAAAGGAAACACATATGTTTTGGACATGAACAACACCTATTTAACATCAAATGAAACATGCTTGATTTCTAAGTCATCAAAAGATGAATCTTAACTGAGGCATAGAAGGCTGGTTCATTCTAATTTGAAGAAAATGAATAGGCTGGCAAGAAATGACTTAGTCGTTGGTCTTCCTAGGAAAGAATTTAAATGTTCTACTCATTGTTCTTCATGTTACAAAGGTAAACAATAAAAGGTGTCACACGAGTCCAAAATAGTTAACAAAAATACAACACCACTTAAATTGCTTCATATGGATCTACTTGGTCCAAACAATGTGATGAGTATTGGCAAGAGGCAATACTATTCGGTGATTGTTGATGATTTCACTATATTCATATGGGTCTTTTTCTTAAAACATAAGAGTGAAACATCAAAAAAATTAATGGAGTTTATCACTAAAATTGAAAATCAACTTGACTTAAAGGTCAAAATTTTTAGAAGTGATAATGGATCTGAATTTGTTAACTGTGTTCTAGATACCTTTTGCATAAACAAAGGTATAGCAAGATAGTTCACTGCACCAAGAACTCCATAACAAAATGGAGTTGCTGAGAGAAGAAACAGAAACAGAACTCTCATTGAAGCAGCTAGAACAATGCTAGCTGATCACATCTGCCCATTACCTTTAGGGCTGAAGTAGTGAATACAGGTTGCACCATTCAAAACAGAACATTAATTGTTAAAGAACATAACAAAACACCTTATGAGCTTTTATTTAAAAGGGACCTTTTATAGGCTGTTTTAGAGCTTTTGAGTGGTATGTGTCTTTGTTAAACACCAAGGAACAACATGGAAAGTTTTTAGAAAAATCCTATGATGGTTTGTTTGTTGGTTATTCATCAACATCTAAATCATATAGAGTTTACATTTCACACCAACACATTATGAAGAAACACCTAATGTCTCTTTTAATGAAACATCTTTTATGAAATCTGTAATAGATTCATCATGGTTGTTAGACATAGATGCTTTCACGAATTCATTTAACTCTGGTTATTTGAATGTTGCAGGTTCTACGGACACATGTTATCCTTATGTCCCTCCAACAATGAGTAAAGTGCCACTATCTGGGGATCCACTAAGACCCATACACGCTTCAAGTGTTGCAGATCCTGACCCATCACCACAATTAAGTACTGGACTATCCAATGGACATCCAACTTCAGACTCTCAAGACGTGAATAAAGTATCAGCAGATGTTAACATTGCTTCTGCAGATGTTAATACTACATCCGGATATGTACTCAATGCATCCGTAGATACTCCATCTACACCTAGAGTTGCTACAATACCTTCAACTGAAGTTCAAAATCCATCAAAACAATCACCAAGTCCATTTACAACATCAGTGATCCCCAACCTACATCCAGAGATGTTACTGTAACACCTATAAAAGTTTAGACTACATCTGCTGAAACACAAAATTAGGAAGATGGATATAATCCAGCTTCGAATCATAATGCAGAAGACTTTGACTACTTTGTCAATTCTCCATCTCAGTTAGATCAATGTCCATCTCCTCACATGATCAACTTGGAATCTTCTATTCTAGTTGCAACAATACCAACAACCAGAATTCATAAGAATCATCCAATTGACAACATTATTGGTGATCTTCATGAATGAACAACAAGAAATCAAGGGGGAATAGCCAATATTTATCTTTTCTCCTGTTTTCTATCTCACCTTGTTCCACCCAACAAATTAGCAGCACTTAAAGATAATAGCCGGATTAAAGCTATGTAAGAGGAGCTTCAATAATTCAGAAAGCTAAAAGTCTGGAATCTACTTGGCTTGCCTGAAGGCCAATATCCAATTGGCACCAGATGGCTTTTCAAAAACAAACTAGATGACAGAGGAATCATTAAAAGAAATAAAGCAAGGCTGATAGCATAAGCCTATACTCAAGAAGAAGGAATGGACTATGATGGAGTCTTTGCTCCTGTTGCAAGGATTGAAGCTACTACAATCTTTCTAGCCTATGCTTCCTATAAGAAATTCATAGTGTACCAAATGGATGTAAAATGTGCTTTCCTCTACAGAAAGATTGATGAAGAAGTTTATGTTGCTCAACCTCCTGGCTTTGATGATCCGAACTATCCTCACATAGTATACAAGCTTGACAAAGATTTATATGGACTTCATCGGGCACCAAGGAAGTGGTACCTTCCTACTAAAGCATGGATACAAAAGAGGAACAATAGATCAGACTCTCTTCCTTAAATATGAGCATCAAGATCTCTTGGTAGTGCAAATATATGTGGATGATGTTATATTTGGCTCAACAAACAAGAGATTGTATGAAGAGTTTAAATCATTGATGAAATCTGAGTTTCAGATGAGTTCTATAGGAGATCTAACATTCTTCCTGGGATTGCAAGTTCATCAAAAATCAGATGGTGTTTTTATCAATCAAGAGAAGTATATTCATCAAATACTGAAGAAACACTCTCTTATTGATTCGTCTTTATGCAAAACACCAGCATCAACCGTTCATAAAATTGTACCTGATCCTAATGGGAAGTCTGTAGGCCAAAGATTATATAGATCAATGATAGGATAATTAATGTACTTAACTACAAGCAGACCTGACATTATGTTTGATGTTTGTGTTTGTGCTAGGTACCAATCAGATTCAAAGGAATCACATATGAATGCTATGAAGAGAATATGCAGATATCTTAAAGGGAAGCTAGCTCTTGGTCTTTGGTATCCCAAAGAAGGAGAATTCAACCACTACTCCTATTCAGACAGTGATTTTGGAGGGTGTAACAATAAAAGAAAATCCACAATTGGTGGATGTCAATTTATAAGACCAAGGCTTGTTTCTTGGCAATGCAAGAAACAAACAAATGTTTTAGTATCCACAGCTGAAGCTGAGTATATAGAGCTACTTCAGCTGGTTGCTCTCAAGTTTTAGGGTTGCAAAACCAATTACTTGATTATGGGTACGATTTTCTTTAAACACCAATTCATATATATAACTCAGATGCTATGTTTATCACTGTTAATCCAGTGCAACATAGTAAAACAAAACATATAGAGATAAGATACCATTTTTCAAGAGATTGCTCAGGAAAGGGTTTGATCAAGTTGATCAAAGTGGATACTAAAAATCAGCTTGCAGATTTCTTCACTAAAGCCATTGATTCTGTATGATTTACGTTTTTAATTGAATCATTAGGTATGATCAACTTAGATTAACTTTCTCTTTAGTATTAAGGAAAGCATGATCTATCCACCATAAAAAATTCAAAAACATACATAAAATCAATAAAATACAATATATGTTTTTTTGTCTATAGCTTTTATATAATGGTAAATGATAGTACACTATCACTTTTTCTACTTTCTTACACTTAATCTTTCCTAAAGACTGGTGAGATGTGCTTTGATGTGTGAGTAGGTTCAACTTGAGTAGAACATAGACAAATGCATGCCTAACCTAACGTCTAGATGGCTGATTGTGGGATATTCCACTTTGAGGAGCAAGCAAGTGAGTCTTATCCTGATTTGATCAACTTATTCAACCCAAACACACTATGTACTGACTTCTTATAATTTCTATCTTTTCAATTCATTTTCCCTCTGTTTTGCGTAAGCAAAGACCTGGGATTATGAACACCTCTGTTTATGACTATAAACACTTGGTGACATGATTATGATCATCACCATCATCCTTTGTTTTATGTGAACAAAGACCTGGGTTAAAAGTACCTTTGTTTTATGTAAGTAAAGACCTGGTGACCTGATGATGATCATATATCAAGCTCTAAAAGAGTCCAATATGATCAACTGTATATTAAATTTAAAGAGATTACATAACAATCTGCATTAATAAGATTTTACAAAAATCTTAAGATAGAACTTATACTTAAAGGAACATAGTTTAAGTGTGAAAAAGTGATAAGATGACTCATAAACAGAGGACAACCTCTAATGTAAATTGAATGTGGAGTCCATATCAGTCTATCACTAATCAAGATCAAAACATGATAATTAACATGCCTAGTTGAACATATACTCTTGTTTGAATTTATGTGGATCAACATACTTGCAATCAGCACTATATCCTTGTCAACTTTACTTAAAACTAAATCCCTCAAGAGGTAACTTAGTTTTATAGTATGATCCCATTTTCAAATGGTTGTACATATATTTAAGTTAGGTTAATTTTTATTAATTAATATCAAGTGGTGAGATCATTGCTTTTCATGCTATTCTCTACTTAAATTTCTGTTAAAAATTTTATTATTAAGCACAAACTTAGGGGGAGTAGTAATAATCAGTATGAAAAATGAGTTAAAGAAATACATTGAAGGAAATTGGATCTTGAGCAACTACTTTGGCTGTTGAATATCTGCCTTGAGAAATGTGACATCCGTCACCAAAAAGGTCCATCATTTAACATGGATTTCGTTAACTATCCTTAGAACGTTCATTTCACATCTTCATAGACTATTTGTGAAGATATCATACCTGTTTGATTTTCTTTTACACTCGTGACATCATTGTTTGCAACATTAGCGTTTAAAACGCTTATGAATAGCACCGACGACATCATTAGCTATATTATGTTATATAATATAAACATCATTAATAACATCATTTTCAAGATACAAATAACATTAAATACTTCCCTATAATAAATATAACTTGCTCATTTGCGTCGTTTTCAACCGAAACAAATTTGGGAATTCGGGGGCTAAGTGCAGGGACTAAAAGTGACAATTGCCAAACTAGAGCTGGGTATAAATACCCTTGATTCCAGCCCTAGCCTTCACCATTTCTTCTTCTTCCTTATCTTCTT
>BJCN01322734.1:1244-11323 GCA_018326445.1 Flaveria brownii
ATATTTCTGATAATCAAGATTTACTATATTTTATGAATATTGTTCTTAATGGTCAAAATGAAATTTTTACATTATTCGTCAGTGAAGAATCAGATGTTATTGGTAGTAGCTCTGTTGTCCATGAGGAAAAAATAAATTTTACAAACGACACAGAAAAGTTTAATTATGATTTAAATGATATTCTTGTGGATAACGAGAGTTATAGTACGTGATGTTAAGCAAGAATCTGATTATGAAAACAAAAAAAAAAAAATTTGTGAAAGCTGACGTGGGCAAGGGTTGGGTCAAATCCCCCGCCTAGATGGTTGTGCCTCTCGCTGAGTCGGCGAGGGAGGGGTCAAATCCCTCGCCTCGTTAACCGTTCCCTCGCCAATAACTTTTTTTTAATTCGCATTTTACACGTGGGCGAGGGAAAGTTAATCCACGTGGGCGAGGTTTTACGTCTTTTTCACGCCCGAGGCGAGGGTCAAAGTCAACGGTCCATTTTCGTATTTTTTTTATTAATGGTTATTTGGATAAATTAGGTTGGTCAATTGGTCATTTTGATAATTTTCTCTTATTTGGAAGTTACAAAGTAACTTTCATTTAGGTCAACATAAAGGCTACTAGGCTAGTTAAGCATCGTCCATGTGAACGTACATATGGCTTCTCGATCCCGTCAGTTGATTAGGTTTTATATTTAGAAGGTAAAATCCATCTATTAATATTTTAGTTTCTTGTATGATTATTATTCTTTAGTTTTCGACCTTCTCCGTTTGTTTTCTTTGTCTTTCAAGCTCTTCATCTGTCGCAAAGGTGTTTTGAACTTGAATTGTTCTCAAACGACAATTCAACTAGTATAGAGGTCATGCAAGTAAGGTAATTTTAATTTTGAAATCTTGTATGTTTATTTCATGTTGTTTTGTCAAACTTCTGATTAAACTTCAATATGTTTTGCTTGTATCCTACATGTCTAGTTATGTTATGCATTGTTACATAACTTCACGTCACGCGATACATTGTTACGTAACTTAATAATGTCGTGAGAAATACTGTTTATAAACCTTACTATATACAGTGACGATGAATATATTCCTTACATCTTTGAGACTTAGTATGATAACCTAAGAGTATAACTATTTTTCTAGATACATTTACGATAATGATGTAAAATTATATAACTGTATCAGCTGCTTGAATATAGAAATTTGACCAAAAAGTGAGCATATAATAGATACAACAGAAAAAAATAAAATAAAAGATAATCTGAAAGCATTTCTGATAAATTATGAAAATTTTTAATCAATTTCTTGTATAGTACCTAATGTTTGAAGCAATGGCTTCTGATAGATGACATTATTTCAAAGCTGTAGGAAAATACATATTGCACCAGAATAAAAAACAACTACTGCTCAACTAAACTCTTTTCTTCTTTTTTCTTTAATCCGCTAATTGATAAAAAATGGCATAAGAAAAACCAAATAAAGTTACCAGCAATCTTCTATCAACTAATGGCAGGTGATTGTGAATGAGACGACTATCACTCAACTTCTTTTGCTGTCTAAGGTTACATGCAGATGCATGCAATGGAGTTATGTTAAAGATGGATGGAAGAATATATGGCAATTTGTTAATCAGTTGACCTTTTTACCCTTCAAATGTTGGTTTTCACAGCTGATCTACTTGTCTTCATTTTTTGTCTTGACTAACCTACTTGCTGGAAAGTGTAATCTTGCCATCAGAGGTCTAGGTGCCTGCGTTTTCTGATCAAAACCTCTCACACAAACAAAGCCTGCAAACGTTTCACAGCATATCATTAGCAAATAAGTTATGTGTTCGGGCAGCATGTGTAAAAGAACATTAATATTTAAGCTCGACATACCTCTCCAAAAGCATTGTTGAATTTCTTGGGTAGTCAGCCCTACCAGAACCAATTTTCATTGTTAATTGCTAGTGTTAAAATGTACGGAAAGCTAAAAGAGATGCAATAGACGAGTATAGAGGTGGCATATAGGTGGATTAGGTAAAACAAGTCATTTATCTGCACAAGGTGAAATGATTCGGATCGGGTTGGGTAGACATGAAAACACTTGTTTGTTCCTTTTTTTCTCATATAACGTGGGTCAGTTATAACTACCAAAAAAGAAAAAAAAACTACAATATTAATTTAAAGCTTTAGATAAAACATTTTATGAGGTTGTATGCCTCTAAACAAGGCTCGTGACTTTTAATCAGTTTGACCTTTTATTCTATTTTTCTTCAATCGACCCTGTTGAGAAAAAACACAACCCAAATCTTTGAATAAGACTGTATACCTTTAAATATTGTTGATACAGAAGTTCCAAAGTACACTGTTCTTCTTGGCAGGTTCCAAATCCATGCCCTTGGAACATCAATTGGATTTAAACTTGATGCATGATCAGCAAACATCTGCACATAAATGGATCACATGAAGCCTAAGCGAATTGCATCTAATATTTTCATTCATTTGTTAATTTCAAATGTGTTTTCTGTTAAGCTACTTCAGACTTCAGATTTCGATGTACCTCGTTAACTTGGAAGTAAGTACCATTAAGCGGAAAGCTCCCTCGTGTTGCTGTCCTACATGGCATCTGTGATCAAAGCATTATATAAGCAAAATATAGGTGCCACGTAGACTTATTTGATAACTTTCGTGTACAGTTTGAAATTAAACTCCCCTTACCAAAATAGTTCCTCTAACCACTTGTGAGTTTGCTTCTTTTATACAGTTGCATGAGAAACATGTTGTCCTATCACACAACATCCCTGATTCTTGGGCTTGACATCCTCTTTCAGGAGGTTGCATGGAATGTGCAGTTTCACCTGCATGAAAACAATATAAAATCAAAATTATGTTACAATTATGAGATCATATAGCAAAAGTATGTATTTTAGTAGTAAAGAATTTTTTTAATTAGTAAAAACATGCTGACCTGGTGTCCATATAGCAAGGAGGTAGGGGCTTGGGTCATCGGGTTCTCTTTCGTACAACTAATAAATAATAAAATTCATATTTTCTGGTTAAGTATGTACCATAATGACATGCATAGAGTGTTTGTCTGACTAAACAGAATTACTAACCCCTTTTAAAATTGGATGGGAGTCTGGAAGCTCATATCTGCCACAGAGTGAGGATGAGTTAAAGAATTTATTTATTGTATATATGCTGTTTTGACCTTTTTGGTTCTCGACTATCAAATTCTGCAATATGAAAATGAGAACTAAGAGACTCACACTAGATGTTCAGTCCGTAATCGGCTAACATTTTTCAGTTTGGGTGTAGGTATGGAAGCAGCTTGTGGATTTAATGCAACTAATGCTTTTGACATATCGCCTTGAATTTCCATGCTTTCTTGCATTTTTTGTAAGTTTGCTGTGAATTCATTCATGTCAAGTTTGATAGTTGGGATTTCATCTGCATCATCATAGTATTGATCTTCAATGTCACTTAATGATAGTTCTGCTGTTTCGGGCTCTGGAGTTGTCGGTTCCTCAATTATTGGTTCGCAAGAAAAATGTGCGTTTTTATTGCAGTTGTTTTCAACCGGAGGTAATTGCATGGGCCCACCTATCACAGGTTGGGTTGTATATGTTGCATTTGCTGAATCTGGTGCATCTGAAGGTACTATTCTCTTCTCTTCTGGCCCTGGGAGGGCAAGCCTTGCACTGCAACATACAGATCGATTGTATTACAATATTTGCAAGATAAAAGTGTGATGTTACAACCAAACGTCTTAATCACCTTTCAGTGATGACAAAATAAAGGTAAACTTGAATTTTGTAATGATAACAAGGTCAAACAGTAAGTCTAGATTATACACACATGCCAACACTTAATTCAGTCAGGTGTCACAAATCCTTGCTTTTAATATTTTAGGCAATTTCATATATATCCTTCTGGAACTTCAAGCTTTCATGTATGTCTTCCTAAATTTCAAATATCATATTTATCCTTACAATACACTATAAAATTTCATATTCACTCATTTCATAATAAAGAAAATAAAATCAGTTACTTTTAACAACCCGTTTAAAGAAGAAAGCATTATGTGTTGAGATGATTCTCTGTAATAATGGTGTTTTCCTATTTGTTTATTCAATCATCAGACTTTATAAGTAACTGATTTCATTCACGGTGGATGAGTGAACATGAAATTTTAATGATCTGAAAGGCTAAACAAAATACTATGAATTTTGTATGGTTGTATTTAAAATTTCCAACTTTTAGAAGGATATAGACATGAAATTAATCTCATGTTATTAAGCATACCTTGCAAAAGCACTTGCAAAGTGTCGACACTCTGCTCTCATAGGGCATGCATTACAGTTTGGCTTACTCTTTGTGCAAAAAACCTGCATCAATTTGAAGTAATTGTAACAGTGAACACTATATTCCTTTTTTAGAACTGCAAGTTTTCACATACCTTTCCAAATGTGATCATTTGGTAGTGTAGCTCATACCTGTCATTTAAGCAAACAGTAATCAGTAAAACTAGCAACTTTAAGGTAGAACATGATATGTAAAGTTATATATCATTCTCTATGAATGGTTTTAGCCTTTAAGGGCAAGTGATGGTTACAATGTCAACTGATCCAACTTGCATAGCCTAGGCCAGATATATTTCTGTATTGACTCTAACACAGGGTACCTGTGTAAAAAAGAAAAATCAGGAACTTTTGTAAGAAATATAAATTTATCATCTTGTTACTTACATCTCCAAGAGATGCAGTTGGAGTGATTCAGGTAGTGGTTGAAGTGGGACCCACCCCAGTCTCACTGCTATCCTCCCGACATTTGTGTCAACCTAAAAAAGATACGTTTCTTGTAAAAAAAATTCAATATGTGGAGTTCTTTTTTTTGGATCATACCGGGAAAGCAAGATGATGAAGTGTCAATAGGCGCACACACTCCACACTTTTCAGCCCTAATCCTCGAATACTTAGCAGATACTCCCTGCAATATAATATTATTAGTATACGCCTCTACTATATAAATTATAAACACCCTCTTGTAAAATATCAAACTTGTTCTAGAGGGCTTACTTTGCTTTATCTGGAGGTACATCCCGTAACCATTCAAGGTCAATACTCCCATGGTCTCTTACTAGTCGGTCAAGAAAATCCTACATTTGTAAATCATAATATAATGATTAATTAGTAGTTATAAGTTTCACTGTTATTCTACTCATTATAATTCTTAACACCTTTATTCTATCAGCCAGCAAATTATTCATTCCACGTTCTCTAATAGCATCTGAAATCTCATTAACATGTGCACGTCTTAATGCTTCATAGTCAAGTGAATCTTTTGCGTCTGCACTTCTTTCCTTTCTTTCACAATTTAATAAGACATCCCTTCTTAAACTATCCCAATCAAACCCTTTCTTTTTTTCATCTTCTGGTATTCCCTTTCCACCCTTGGAGTTGGGGATATTTCTATATTGCCCGTTTAACGGGTGGTGAGAACCGTGATTGGGCTCCTTTGAGCTTGCTTCCGGGCCTGCATCACCACTACATGAGTCTTGTTTCTGTGCACCATTATCTGGTTTGGCTGGTGGTGGATGATTGTTGCCAAGGAAATCGTATTGGTGCCCTTGTGGAGGTATCTTTTGTTGGTAAGTTACATTACTTGTATGATATCCACTGGTCATTCCTGAATTGGTTGAAGGCAAATAAGATATGTTTTCCCCTCCTAACAATCCATAATCTCGGGCTCCCACATTTTGCAAGCCTGTTGTCATATTCATCTGAAACTGCCTAGATATCGGTATTTCTGGTGACTGATGCATGTACTGGGACCTGTTATTTAGTGGTGGGATCCAGTTATCTTGACTGAAAAGTTCATTGAACATGGTAACCTTCTTGGCCTGCACATGATTAGCTGGGTTGTGCTCTTTACTGGTTTCAAACCCAATCGTTTGATCTTCTGCCTCTGAGTTTGACCCTGAACTTGATCTAATTTCATCAATGGTTTGAATTGTGGAGGAATCCAGAGAATCTTGTGAGAGAATCAATTCTTCTGATGGCTTGTTTTGTTTATTTGCTCCATAGTTTGTTGATGAAATGTTATTCCTATGTCTCATGTGGTCTAATGATCCATAAGATACAAATGGTCTTTGGTCAAACACGGGCTGCTTTCTTATTTTATCAGTTGGTAATATTGTTTCAATCGGCTCTTCGACCAATACACATGCGCCACCTTGGCAGTGTGTTTCGTTGGTGCTTCTTGCTCTGGGGAATTTTGCTGCAAGAGACATGAAGGCCGAACTGCAGACAGTGGGAATGAATAATTTCAGGTTTGACTTTCGATTATTTTTAAAGTAGCTAGATTATTCAACACTAGAGATGCAAGATGGGTGGGTTGAAACAGGTTTCGTTCAAAACTAACACTTTTTTAAGTGCGTCAGGTTGGGTTAACCTCCAAACATTATTTTGTCTGGTGTTAATGTTTATACGAAAACATTGGTGTTATAAAATAATCTAAGTTCTTGAATAAAAATGATTTAGGAGGTTGTATGCATTAAAAATACATTTGGTGACTTTTGACCTGGTTGAACTAATAGAATCCAAATTGACATGTTATAATCAACACTTTTAATTTACCTTGAAAGATGATCTGAAACGTTTTGTGTGAGGAAAACACCAATCACTGAGTCAACTACGGATCCTTTCCATCTTGAAAATCGTCTATCTCCTGAAAAAGAAAGGGATTATATAAATATCGTCAAGAGCATGTACCAACATATTCCAAATCTTGACCATACGTAAATGAGTCAATAGTTATTTACATGTTCTTAACTTAAGTTGTAAAGCCTAAATTTGACTGTAATACAATTATGAACTCATTTTAGTTTATGGGTTTATGAATCTTAAATCTTCGAATCAATAGGATGAGTCGTTCAATTAGTTTGATCATTAAGGTGTCTAAGATTAATTCCGTCCATTCCATTGCTTTGACCCAACCTAAATTAACATGATCCAAACCACCCCCCCCCCCCCCCAAAAAAAAAAAAAAAAAAAAAAACCCTCAAATATAAATTCCTAGACCCCCCATTGGTCACCAACATATTGAAACCACAATATAGGCCACACGAGCTTCTATGTAGTATCATTTCCAGCCAAAAAATATGTTAGATGACAAAAATGCCCATAATTTTGTTTGAAAATACAACATTTTTAACGTGTAACATGGTCGTATCTTTTTTAGTTTCTTTTCAAAAAGTTTAAGGGCATTCATGTAACTGAACATGTTTTGGTTGTAATTGGTACACCTGAAACCAAATACACACAACCAAATACATAGTTACATAATTGGGTGGCCTAGAAGGTAGTTTCAAAATATGGGTGTCCTTGATGGAATAATTTGAAAACTTGGGTTCTATACATTATACCCAAATTAAAATTTCTCAAATCATATTTGACACTAATTATTTATTGGAAGAAGTTTGGATAAAAAGTGTTTATGATCTCCCTAAACAAATAATTACCCAAATCTGACTTGTGAGTTACCCAACACACCCTGCCACCTGTAGGTTATAGTGTACTGAAAATTTGAGATGATTCTTTTACCTTGAACAAGATGCATACGGGCAATGAACGAGTCTGCTCGCCCACGAAACACTCTTCTTTCATTTTCCCACCATTTTTCTTTATCTTTATCCATTGCATCTGCAGCCTCACTCCCTTCATTACCCATCAACAGTCTCCAAAGCCTATCTGTCTCAGGATCAAGATCCACCTTTGGCCTTGGCTTTCGTTTCTTGACTGGCTCAAACGGTATGATGGCATTATAACCCTTGTATGGAACGAGTGCATTCCTCTCTTTATCTTTCTCTTCATAGATGCACAGACCTTCCAACATACATGTAATATCCTCGATTGAAACCCCACCTTTTTGTTTCCTCGGCCGACCTGCATATATAACTGGTTTCAGAAACATTTTTTTGGTTACAGAAACAAATGTTTGGAGAGTAGACTGGTAGTCCATCAAAATTCAAAACATATTTTCTTACCACAGGTGGGTTGGTTTGATCACAAATACTATGTGTGCTAATTATGATTAAAAAAACAATATCTATACCATGAATCTTTGAATAATCAACCAATTCATACATAAAACAGTTCGAAATTGCTATGTCTAATTTATTTATGTATTTGAGAAACTACATTTTTTAAAGTAAGTACCTTTTGTTTTTGTAAAGGATATCTGGTGAACTCCGGAGGCATCCTTACATAGTTGCAGAGACATATTATCAGGTCCATTTAACCTTTGACTAGGTGAATGTTGAATTGCGGTCCTATTTTTATCCAACAAAGTAGGAGGGGAGGTGACTAGTAG
The DNA here is from genome assembly GCA_018326445.1 of Flaveria brownii. NCBI lineage: Eukaryota > Viridiplantae > Streptophyta > Magnoliopsida > Asterales > Asteraceae > Flaveria > Flaveria brownii. Next base: position 9,583 of record BJCN01322734.1, read on the forward strand.
AGATCTAGAGTGATCTTTTGGTGGAGTAGCAGGCGCCTGATTCCAGCTAACCATTGCTGTAACCGAGTTAACTTGGCCCTGCGTTAATCTTTGTGATGGTTCTATGATTGGTTGCCTTCCAGATGAGCCGGGATGCTTCTGTAAATTCTGTTTAACAGCAGGCATTGGTGATTGGAAATGTCGCTCGGTGACTTGATAAGACGGGTTGTTGACTTTTGTCATGCAAGAACTTACTAATTGCATAGCTGACACATTTCCATAAACAGGTCGCCTTAATTCTCCTCTTGAATTATCTTCAGGACGAAGGACAGAAAGGTCCTTCTGCATCTTGTATTTCTTGTGGCTTTCCATTATTCTAGTCAAATCACTGCTACGGTCAACACCCCCTGATGACAGTTTCTGGTACAGGTATAGAGAATCCATAGAATTTAAATTACAGGAGTTTATGTGCTCCAAAGATGGCCTTTTAATACCTCTTCTTTCATCAAAGTTGACGGCTTGACCGTTGGGTTCTCTCCTTCCAAGATCTGTAGACACAGAACTCACCTGATTATATCTGTTTCTCATGGTCAGATTTCTTGCAAGCACATTCAAAGCAAGGTCATGTGCTTTAGCCATTGGCATTGATGGCCCGTTTATGTCAGACTGTATACTGGTTATCAGGCTTTCTTGATGGGTAGTTACACCTGCATATATATTATTTTGTGCAGCATTCATAGCCGATCTCTCGAGTATGCTGTTTATTCTTCTTTCTTGCTCTATATCTTGGGGATTATTGTTTATATTAATACCCTGCATTTCTTTATTTTGACTTTCATCTCTCGCCACATGCTCTGAGTCAAAATTCAATTGTTTTCTACAAGATTTGGTGGAAATATCAACAACCGGTTTTGTAGCTTTTGCCTCTCGGGTTTTCTGTTGACCATCTGATTGGTCAATGACCGTCTTTCTAACGTACTTTCTTTTACCGTTGGGGCTTTTTTCAACACCATTTTCTTGTGGAGTTTTTCTCACATACTTTCTTTTTACGCGGTTGGGATCTTTGGGCGTTTGTGTTCTTTTAGGTTTCCCTTCTATAATCACTTTCGGGCGGTGTTTTTTCCGTCTTGCTGGTGTTTTCTGATTGGGTGTCTTGTTTAAGTCGATCCCTAATTCGTCTCCTTCCTCGGGGACTAAATGTTCTTTTTGTGTTGTTGAAACTGCTGAAGATGCTGAATCCCCTACACAATGGTTATCACCATCTTCAATTCTTTGACTTTCATGTCTATCTTTTTGTTGAGGATCAGGAGTAATTGGAGCAAATGGCAATGGGCCCATGCTCCTAGACGAGATTGCATCGAGTTCGGATCTCGGTGGCGAGTTCAAGTTATAACAAGGGCGGCTTGGGACCGGAAATCCATCTGTTAAAAGCAATTTAGAATAGAAACAATGATCACAAGAACTACAAATTTGAGTGAAGTTTCTAATAACTTTTTAGCTTTGCTACAGAAAACTACTTTAGCTTTGAGAAATAACTTTTATGCATAATGCTAACTAATTCAAATGCCAAATGTACAAAATATAAATATTGTTCACCTTTCTCACTGAATGTAGGAGATTGTTGATTTTGAAGCACAGAACCATCTTGAGGAAATGAATTTCGAACTGGTGTTTTATTTAAATCTTGTACACTATAGTTATTTGGCTGTGTTTTGAACGGGTCACTTATTGGCCTTGTTTTGGGCCTCATTATAGCAGCCAA
>BJCN01322756.1:0-14471 GCA_018326445.1 Flaveria brownii
ACCTTCTTGTTTGCATGTTTTTAACAATGTTCCTTCTTTACATGCTTCTAACAACATTCACAATTTATGTAAATTTAAAAGAATGTTTTCGTGATAATATACAAATTATTTATGCATAAAATTACATAATGTTAAAGTATTTTGAAGATTTATTTTATATTGTTTTTGTTTACTTACAACCTTTAAAGTATAATGTTAAAACATTTACAAATCTTTAGTTTGACTTGTAGTCACTCTGCAAGTCAAAAAGCTACCTTGTTTTTAATCAATCAATAAAAAGACTAGTGCACTATACGCCTGATGTTAGGTGGTCCTGTTATTCCATCACCTACTCCCTAATCTTTATGTGAAAATTGGTTTTATTTATAGCGCTCCGCAGAATGATTTTAATTGTGTTTCCCTTAGTGCTATGTGGTATGATTTTAATCATGATTATTTCTGCTTATTTTAAAATTTAAAATCAAATACCGACACGGGTTCTGATAATATCAATAACGGCAACGATTATGTTCCCTTATAATCAATTCGGTTCGTGACGGTACTACAATGATAACCGTACTCGTAATAACCTATGATACCAAAAAATACTTGATTTTAAACACAAATTCGTTTAAAAATATATATATTGGATCGTTGACAGAAAAAACTAAAAACAGTTATGCATTCCGTTTTAAGAAAAGAAAAAGTTAATGAAGAAAACTTATTCACCCGCGGGGTATGCGGTGAGCATTTGATTGTTTCCTCCCCATACTACGTGGTGTGAGTTTGGTCATATCGACTCGTTGAGAACCACAAAAGCAAATACCTAAACTTATCCCAATAATACCAACACAGGTGGCTGTTTTTTTCGTTAATAATCGTTTCGATTAGTCACGGTACCGCAACGATATTTGCACTTGCTAGGGCATACAATACCAAAAAGCACTTGATGAATGCAACTCCGTTTTAAAAAAAGTTTATATAGAAACGTTGACAAAAATTAAAAATAGCTGCACATTCTATTTTCTTTTAAATAATAAATGAAAGTTATTCTCCGACGCCACATGGGGGGTGTTTGGTCGTTTTCCCCCAAGCGACGTGGCATGAGTTTGGTCGTCATTGCCCGGCTCGTCAAAACCATAAAAGTGACTATCGACTTTGGTTCCAATAACATCAATACCGCCAACTCACAATTGTTAGGTTCTTTACACTATCACAACGATAATTACATCCGCTAGAGCCTACGATACCAAATAAATACTTGATTTTGAATACAAACCCGTTTCAAAATTATTTGTATCAGAGTGCTGATAAAAAAAACAAAAAACACTCACACATTATGTTGTATTCCAAGTTTATAAACAAAAGTTATTAAAAAAACAAAATTATTATATCATTTATACTAGTGCATAGACACTTTGGTGTATGTCAGTGAATTAGTGAAATGTTTCATAATTTCAACGAAATGTTTCTGATATTTAAATTGCGACATATTGTATTTAGTATATGTCGGTGAATTTTGGGCCCTTTGGTGTATGTCAGTGAAAGTGTTTCACAAGTTCATTGTGCCTCTAATATTTAGATTACAACATATTCATAAAAGTTCGTATTTACTGGATGACAGTGAACTGTTTTATAAGTTCTTTAACAATTTTATTAAAGAGTATGTATAATTTCGTAAATACATCCATACGTTATAAATGCATCAAAGTACTATGATGCGGTGTTTATATGATTTTATCTAACAATTTTCATTATAAAGTATTTGAAAACTTATAAAACATTTCAATAAAGGTAAGCGAAATGAAAACTTATGAATTATCAACTTACATTATCCAAAATAAAAACTAATAGTTTTTTATACACGGCAAAACTACACTGCTCTCAACTTATACCCTATCAGGATGAAACTTAAGTTTACTCTAAAGATACTTTTTTTTAAACTACTGAGCTACAACCCAAGTGAAAAGATACTTTTAGTTAATTCTAAAGTTTCTAAATAATTCAAGTTTAATATCATTTATATATGTTTGCATGCGTCTCAAAAGCAATATTTCTTTGTTTACATGATTTTTTTAATAATTTTGTTATAAATGTAGGGCTAACCTACTTGGTAGAGATTTTGGCTTTTACACTGAAGGTTTTGAGTTCAAACCTAAGTATTGTGTAATATGGATAATTTAGAAGCAGAAATAGAAGAGTTTTACCTTAAAAAATATCAATAACTAAAAGGTAACTACGACGTTGATGTGAATCATGAACATCGTCGAAAATTAATGCTATTATGATCCATTACCGAAAGAGTAAGCTACATATCAACCATTAGAGGAGACAGTGTAGATCCCGGGGGAGGGCGGGGAATTCTCGGCCCTGGGTGATAACACCACTCAACTGAACCCAAGAGGGATCTAAAAGTCCATGCCCTGTGAAAATTCACCGGGTTCAACCATGACACTCAACCCAATCGCCCCCACCCGTTTGATAGTTGAAAGGTCATATGACCATTATATTTATTAAACAAAATTAAAATTTTAACGATATAAATACCATTCGATGTTAATTTTTTTACACATCATCTTTACTCTAATTCTTCTTTGAAAAACATCAATTTTCTTATGTTTTATCATGGATTCTAAAAAACAACCCAATTTCAAAAGTCCCGTTAGAGAAACCAAACTGTACAACCAACATTCTCAACAAATTCACTCTTTGACACTTCACCATATTACCAGCAATTGCAACCGTCACTCTACTACAACCAATACATACAATTTTTGATGTCACATGACCCAAACCTTTCGATTTCACAAACGTATTTAAACAATTTTCAAGAATATCCGTGTATTTCAGGCCGATGTGGGATGTTGTTTTTCAACGTAAAGGGGGGAAAATGCACAACATTGAGGATGGGAGTCTTGTACTAGATGTTATTTTTAATGATGTATTTTTTTTCTAGATGTTTAAATTTTTTTCTATGATGTGTTTTTTAATTAATAAAAGTCTGTTTTATTTTTTATCTTATTTAATTTAATAATAATAAATAAAATGTGAAACAAATTAATATAAACCTAAATTTAAGGAAAAAAAATAGGAAAAATTGATATGACACATTCTAAAACGGTAAAAACTAGACAAATAAAAAATCTAATATAACCCTGATGTGTCACCCGCAAAGAAAATAAAAAAACAGAACAACTATCAGTGTTCTTATGGTCTTTCTTGTCCATAAGTTGTCTTTTCCATGCAATATTATTAAAGGGGATTGGTTAATAATATAACATTGGTTTTTGCATTTAAGAAACGGGCATGAGAAAAATTGAATTTAGTTGTTTAGCGAGGTGTGATGAACGAAGCAAGCTATGCCAGATTCGAATTCATCTAAACTCTAGTTGGGCTCTCGTCTAATTTAAGGAGCTTGAGTTTGAGCTTCGTTTTGAACTTTTTTCTTGAACTCATGTTTAATTGATTTGTGAGTGGTTTTTCAAGCTCGTATGCAGTTTGGGTTTAACTCGTGTGCAATTTGGGTTTAACTCAATAATTTATTAATCATTTAATTATATACATTTATAATTACTTTTATATATTTATAATGATGTTTTATAAGTAAAATAACATATACTTATTAATTAATTATTTAAATCATAATCTTGTATATAATAACTATTATTATGTGAATAAATATACATACATATATATATGTGTGTGTGTATAATTTATTAGATAAAAGTTATAAAAATAATATGCTCAACATAGACTAAATGCTTAATATTTGAAGTTTGAACTTAAGCTCAATTACTAAATGTCTTAATATAGGTTTGGGATTCGACTTGGAGTCGGGCTTTTTATAAAGTTAGCTCTAATAGCTAGGCTCCATCGAGCTAGTTACCTCTCGTCTTCATTCAAGCTTTTAACATAGAAATTATCAAAGTTATAATCAACAATTTATAGATATATCGGTTGGACTTAGTATATCTTTCCTAAGTCTCATTAAATTGTCGTCAATATTTCTATCTCAAATAGCTCACAGGTGGCTTGACATGTATCCGTCACTTCCAACCTATCACAATTGTGGCCTTTAAGTAATCAAATATAGAAAAATATGAAAGGGATTGAGGATAATTCATATTTTCCAATTTTTTTTCTCAACCATTATTCTAGTAGGTGGAACCCAAGGACTCAAAAAGTCAAAAAGTCGTATGAAAGATTCGAAAATCTCGAGACTATGTTTCCAATGAAATTACATATATCAACATTCTACTTGAGTTTTTAAATTACTAGTTAGGATTAATTATTAAGTTTTTTATTAAAGGCACAACACTTGAGTCATTCCACTACACTCAATTTTAATCTCTATCATACATATCGTGTACATGCATATGCATATAACACATTACACATCATTTATACATTTACTGTTTTTACACGAGTGTACTCGTGCTATAGTTTTGGTGGGTTATGGCTTCTTGCACTATAGTTCTTGCAAATATGCTTTTACTTAGGAACAATATACAAAGTCCACTCGAACAAAAAGGCACATTTCAACGAAAACTCTGAGTAACAAGTTACAAATTGTCCATGGAGTCATTCGTGTCAACTTAGTAGGTTAAAATTGACTCGATATATTTATCTGTGTTACAGCCATACATCAATCATGTCCGATCCATTAAAACCATTTAATAAAATGAGGCAAACAAGTCGGCTGGTCATAAGCGTGTCTTAATAAAACTCTGAGCGAATTAAGCGTGTTGTAAACATGTTGAAGGCCATTCCTTTGGGGATTGGATACACTGGTTGATTTTTCTCATGAAGGATAGGATGTAACTCCCACAAGACACAAGTTGTAATAAAAGTTGTAAACAAGTTGGTAGGTTAAACACATAAACTATATACTTTTAATTTATATTATTCTAATTTTGAACATGAAGGCCGGTTAATCTGTTTACATTTGGTACAATTTTATATACGATCCACATGTCAAACGAGATAAATATATTAATCTAAAACATAAAATGTTGCAAAACGAGTTATATTAACCAACTCAAAATCTAATTGCTTTTGTATCATGTGTTAATTTTTTTCGTGAAAGAATTAACTATCTTAAGCGTTTTAAATTTTGTGTATGTTAACTCTCATATGGGTAATATAGACTTATTAACTTCATCTAGTTTTCAAGTTTCAACAAAATAGCAAATAGTCATTGTACTTGAAAGGGTTACCTTTTAGTAAAGCTCTTTTTTATTCTAACATAAGTGATTGTGTGCATGTTAACTATCTTATAAGAATGTGTCTATCATATTCCTCTTAGAGATAAATAATGAAGGGTGAGGTTATTCTATAAAGTGTATTTTTGCTACAAAGTGTAAGAAGACACAATGAGTCTAAAAAAATCATAAAAAATTAATATCTCACAATTTAAATCAAATTTTAAAAAAGTACTTCAGAGCTTCTGTTCCTCTCGTTGTCCTCTTTCAGAAAAAAATAAAAAAAAATAAAAAAAAAATTCATTGTGTATTTATATGATACAATGACGTCATTGTGTTTTTTATATTGACACAATGACGTCATTGTGTCTTTCATAATAACACAATGAAGTCATTGTTTCTTTCATAAATGACACAATAAAAAAACGTTAATTTTTTTATCTTTTTCAATTTTTCGTTTATTTTTTTTCTTAGTGAGGACGACTAGGGGAACAAAAGTTCCGAATTACTTTTTTGAAATTCGATTTAGATTGTGAAATATAATTTTTGTGCCTTTTTTGACTTATTGTGTCTTCTCACACTTCGTAGCAAAAATACACTTTGTATTTGAACCTTTTTCAATAATGAAATTATCATTATTTGTATTGATGTCTACCCTAAGTTAATTAGCATTTTATGATTATAGTATTATGTTTATCATGAGTTAGTTAACAAGTTTCCTAGAATTGTGGTTAGAGATAATTGTTTTCCTCCCTATATAAGGGATGCTATTTTATGAATAACAAATCAAGAATTCTGATCATAAGCCTCTATTAATTCCAACGTGTTAGAATATCTACTAAAAAGTTTTAAAATCCGTTTTTGCTCGAAAAAATATTCAACCACCTCTGGTTGAAGTTGCAATTATGTGAAAGTGTTATGTTTATCGATTCCAAATTTGAGCTTTAGCTAGGTTATTGCTGAATTGACAGGGTTTTAATTATTAAATATTGCGCCATAATACAAGATGCTCACTAATAGTTGATGAAATTTTCTGGTTATATATAATTAACATACACCTCACTAATAACATTTGATGTATTTTACACTTCTGTTTAAATTGAAGTGTAATACGTACTATGGTCATTGTTACTTTTGGGATTAGAAGCTACATTTGGACTCCTATGAAACATGTATTTTCGTATGTAACTAAATCAAAGAAGGGGAAGACAATGATGTTTTGTTAATGAAACCAAAGTAAAACAAACTAAGCAAATGTATATTTATATGATTATAAATATATAGAAAAACATTTAAGAAATACTTTTTCTTGAACATAAAACAATTGGATAAATTACACAAAATAAATCTGAACACTTATCACCATTTTAGACTATTTAATAATTGGTTTTTCCGTTCCCTCTCCTCTTAATTATAAATGCTACAATAGCTATGTATTAATTAATAACTATCCATAATTAAAAATTCAAATATGTTAACTTTAAATTTTCAAATGTTTAATACATGCGTTCATTCAATTCGTATAATACACAATATTTAAGACATAATTTTTTATATTATAAATCATGTAACAATAAATTTATTTAGTTCGTGTATTACACGGGATTGTGACCTAGTGATCTAATAAAGTTTAATGATTGTGATTTTATACCTTAAGAAAGATTAAGTATAAAATAACCACGAGCTTACAGCCTTTGTGTATCTACCTTATTCAGGCGAGCATGCGTACTATGGGACGTTATGAACAAATTGTTATTAAAAATAATAATTTAAGATTTGTTCCTATTAAAACATAAAGTTCCCTCAATCCATCAAGAAACAAATTTAAAAGCATATTTTCAAGAGCAGCACACATATACAGGGGGTAAAGATGTAATCTCAACTTTTACTCGTTTGGCTTATGATTATTCACAACGATCATTTGACGAATAACACTTTTAATTTTATTTTATTTTCGTCAAGGTCAATCTCACATATATACACATAACTTTCGCTAGATTTCACTTACAAACAAAAAAGGGAAACTTACAAGCGGAATTGAGATGAGTATCAAATTCAAGTCAAATGTAAAAAATCCGATGCATATGCTAAAATTGCCCTCGCCAACTAAATAAATATTAGAATTCTTATTAATCAAATTACAAGTATAAAATATTAACGTTCAATTAATCATTGTTTAAATTATAAAATCTCACTTTGTCAAACTTCAATTTGATATGATAATCATAGTGTTTAGATTGTTGTCACTAGTCAAATTAACCATACAAATCTTTATCTTTAATTAATTCCCTATACACACAAACATAACATACCGAGAACCACAACCATCTCATACCATATCACGTTCTTAATTATAATAAATTAAAAACCAAACATTTTACATTGTTTGTAAAAACAAAACCACTCGAAAGCATAACTACGTTTTCACCAATTACACACACTAAAATGTCCCAAAAAGAGGATGAAACCGCCGACGTGTCATCCAACAATTGGCCACCACAATTCTCCACCGGCCGACCACCACCACAACGGTGGTGCTCACACAATGACAAATCTGAAGCCACCTGCCACCTGTCCCCACACACACACACACACACACACACACTGCTGTTCACAAATCACGGGAAACCCCTATGACGTCACCACGATCGTCAGGGCCCACAACACGCAACCGCATGGGCCCCACCCTCGATTCCATTCATTCGCCTTTTAACCGTTCGATTGAAAGCGAAACAATTTAACATTTAACCATTTTCATCATCTTCGTTGAAACACACACACTCACTAGTGGAGCAGGTTTCGCGGGGTTTTTCTTCGTCTTTTTCGGCGTTTTTTTTATCAATTTGTTTGGTTTAAGCCATTGTTGTGTGTGAAGAAGCTTCGGTGTGTTGCTGAAATCAACTGTCATCGACTATAGAGTAAGATTATGTTGTTTTTTAATTGTGTTTTTACCCTTTTTTGGTTTTGTAATAGTGTAATCCCTTTCTTCTTGTCTAATTTGGGGAATGCATCTGATGGATTTGCGTTTCTTGAAGCTTTAAATGAAGGTAGCTACCAGATTTGTAATTTGTGGTTTGTGATTTGTGATTTGTGATTTGTTTGACTTTTTCTCGTTCTTCTCTGGATGGATAGTTATAATGTGTGTGTGATTTTCTTCATTTTTAGCTGTTTGATTCACTGGATCTGTGAGTTTTGTGGATAATCTTATGTTTAATCTTGAAAATCTATGGTGATTTTTGATTATTTCAGTCACAAATCTCGGTTCAGATTCGTTTTAAATTAGGTTTTACTTGGTTACGATTCAATATCTTCAATGAACTATTTTGAGATACTTTAATTGAATTCCAAGCGTGCTGACCAAAAAAAGGTATCACTAGATGCGAATTATGTTCACATTGCTTTTTGAAGTTGTTTCCATCAGTGTTACATTTCACTTTAAGTCCACAAATCATTTCATATCAGTAGAATGATATGGATTAGGGACTCAATGTATGTGATAACGATTTTACAGGTATAAAAACATTATAACAGATGGATATAATTTAGATTTAAGTGTGATTTTACATGTTATCTGTTTGTGCACTTTGTGGTCTTTTAGTGAAGGGCATTCATCTCAGAGTATAAGTAGAATATTATGGTTCTTTAGTTTTTTTGTTTGATGGAAAACATTAGTTGATTACAGTCTTCTTCAGATGTTGCATTGCTCATTTTACATAACATTGTTGGGTTTGATGTACATTGTGATATAGAGTATATGTCTGATTTGGAGCAACAGATTCTACTTTTGACATCCATACAATTATCATTAACTGTGAATGTAGTCAAGGATGTCATGTTACATGTTTTAATTCTCATACTTTTGACGAAATGAATCACATATATGTTGGAATACACTGACTTAGACCATCTCTTGTGCCATGGTTTGCTAGCTAGCATAGATGAATGAGACATGAGATACAGCACACAGCTTAGAATGGGTTCAAGGGAACAACAAACCTCAATCAGACTGCAGGAGAAAGGTGGAACATTGCGAGGAAATAAGATAAAAAAATCTCTAGATTATAACAAACTGGACAACCCGTTATATGTTGGTCAACCGCATGAACCTATGGGTCATTTGCAACCTGTAATGAACCACAAAGAACCCATTAAAGATGATGGCCCTGTTAAGCACATGAGAAATTTGCCTGGGTATCTCCAGCGTGTGGAAAAAGGTTATAACATCCAAGGGAAGGCTTTGAATTTTGGAGTTCTTGATTGGGGTCGTTTAGAAAATTGGAAATCCAATGAAAAACGCGTTCCACCAAGGTTTAACACGAAGACATCACTCTCTACTAATAATCCCACACTTGTGGAAAGTAGATCAGTGAGGCTTTCAAGAAACAAGAAAAAGATTCAACAAAAACCAAATGGTTCTCCATTCACTTTATCCTCTAAAGAACGACCTCCTCCTGGTGTTAGATGGCCTAGGGGGAAGCCAGTGAAACCACAAACATCTGAAACTTCTCCTTGTTCGATTGATCTGTCACATGGCGATATGTATCATATGGTAGAACTTGTTGACAGTCGCAAAGGGAAACAAGTAGATCAAATGACTCCAGAAAAGGCAACTTCATCATCAGGAGATGATATCAATCATGTTGATGATCATTTGATAGAAGCAAATGGGAGTAGACTATCGAATTGCTTTTCTCCAAGGGAGTTTGATTCTCTAAACCCGTTCTCTGATGTTCCCCACTCTTGCCCTTTCCCTTTGCCTCTCAGTGCTGATGTGGAATCTCCTAGTAAGACACCTGTCACTCCATTGACGAAATCTGATGTGGACATAAATGAACAGCCTGCTACGGAAGGTAAAAGACCATCATCTCCCAATAGGAGATTTAGCTTCAGCCTTGGGAAGATGGCTAGAAGTTTTAGCTTTAAAGAGAGTAGTAATACTACTCCAGCTGTTCCACAACTAAACCCATCATATATTTCAGTCAAATCAGGCCCGGTGAACTTTCCAGCATCGTCTCCTGATTCGGTCAACCACAACCGGAAGAAGTCAGCTGCTACTAATCCATCCAGGTCTAGTCCTTTGAGGAGATTATTAGACCCATTGCTGAAGCTCAAAGGAGCCCATCTGGAAGTTCCAAAATCAAAACTCGACCCGAATTTTGATAGGGTCTCCCCTGTTCACAACAATGAGTTACTTCTTAACAAGAAACATAGATCATCTAATGTCCAGGCTCTTTTACAGCTTACACTAAAAAACGGTATCCCATTTTTCAAACTCGTTGTTGAAAGCAGCAGTGACATTCTAGCTGCTGCTGTGAAAAAATTACCATCAGGGAAGGATGATACAAGCTTGATTTATGCCTTCTACTCAGTACATGAGACCAAGAAGAAGAGTGGAGGCTGGATATACCAAAGTTCAAAAGATAAAAGTCACGGATTTGGGTATAATATTGTTGGACAGATGAAGATTTCCAGTTCATACCATGCTGAGTTTAGCGGTCCAGAGAAAGACCTTTATGTGGTGAGAGAATCAGTATTATATAGCAGTGATACCACAAGAACAGATGAGAAAACACTTGATTGCATTCTAGATGGTGAGCTAGCTGCTATAATCATCAAGAATCCAAGTGATGACATTTGTGGAGATATAGGGACTTGTAAAAGCACGATTGTTGTTCTTCCGGATGGTGTTCATAGCTGGCCGAACAGTGGATCACCTTCTCCATTGGTAAACAGATGGAGATCGGGTGGGGCATGTGACTGTGGTGGCTGGGACATTGGTTGCCAATTTCATATTCTTAGCCATCAAAATGAAACCATCAAGACCTCAAACTGTCTTGACCTTTCTTTTCAGGTATATGCTCTACTAAATAAACATCAACTTCCAAATCTGTGACAAAATTGTTTTTTTTTAATCTGGTAATTGGCGGTTTACAGGTTGGGAACACGAACAAGTGCAGTTTTAGGCTGGTTTCACTTGAGGATGGACTTTACACACTCGAATACGACCCATCAATGTCTATGCTTCAAGCATTCTCCATTTGTGTAGCAGTTGTAAGTAGCCAGAAGTTAACTCACATCTTCCAAGTGAATTATGTTCCAGAATCGAAAGCCTTGTCTGAGAACATACGACCACCAACAAGCGATAAGAAGGTTAAAAGTCGCGAGGGATTTGTTTCAAAACCGCCAGCATCACCTGTTGGTAGGGTATAGTATTAGAAGTTATATTAGTTTTAGTTGATATACTAATATTGTTAAGGCTCTTTTAGTTCATTGCCTGGAACAAAAGTTCAGTGTTACAAAGTTGTAACCAAAACGTATGAACATATCTCGTGATTGAGCTACTTCACCAAATTGTAATCAAAGTGTGTATGTGGTTTTCATGATTCTCTACTTAACTTTGATTTTTAAGCTATATTAATATATTATACGCATCTTATTAAGTAGTTACGAGCAACTGACTATTGGATGGATCATATCTTTGTTTTTTTATTAAACGGCTCTAACGACTAATAACTCCTAATTACATCTTATCTAGGATAAAACGCGATACCTTCAAAGAGGCTTGTGCCTCTGTCATATGTGCTAGTTTAACGGATCATGTACTTGTATTTTAAAAAAGACAATGGGAGAGGCATGAATATGATGGATTGGATTCTATTGAATATATTTGGTTTGACCTGCAGTAGTCTGCAAGTCAAAAGGTCACGCCATTTTTCATCATTACGCAAGAGGCCGGTGCACTTACATGTTTGGTTCTATTTACAACTTTCTTTTTCTTACCCCTCATGTAATATCTATTAAATTAATTAATGTTCCTTTTTTATATATTGTATCTTTTTAAAACTTGTATCAGTCTCCTGTATAAAGTTTAAAGTAAGGGTGCGTACATGGTACATCGGGAAACAATATAATTATTCCTTGACCCTTACGTGAACTGAGAGTTAAGTCAAGCACTGAGTGTTTATTTCTTTAATTTTTATTTCCTTGTACATCTTCAATAAACTCATATATTTTCATAAACAATAAACAATATAATTCTTCAATAAACAATATAATTATTTCTTTTTTAAGTTAGTGCTCTTTTTAATTTAATTAATTTAATTAATTTAAATTATTGTTTATTTTCTTTTACCCTTATACTTAATACCTATATAGGTTTGTAATGTGAATTGTGATCGATTGTTTTAAATTCGTTTTCATGTTTGTCTGCATTTATTTTCATATCAATGTGTCATCATTTCTTAAATTCTAGATAAACCCCTTGTTATATATATTGCAAAATGAGTGTTGGTACCCCTCACAAGAATTCTAACGTACTGTATGCAACTATTGTTGTTAATCGTGTACGTAGAGTTCATTGAATCATGTGATCCGCTCAATAGTTGCAAAGTTACTTTCTTTTGTTTTCTTATTTACTGTTCTTAGACTTATTTTAAATAATAAAAAAAATAGACTGTATAACCAAAGCCTATTACAATAAGCTTCGATTCTCTTGATAGTTCTCTTGATCCTTGCTTTCCTTTATCTTTATTTCATTTTCTTTTTTCATTACTTATATCTAACTAATATATCGCTCTGTCCATTCATGTGCTTATATCAGTTAATTGCCCAAATGATGTTAATTTTTAATGATGATTTTGTTAAACGAGAAATTAGAAGAAAAACGAATGAAATTAAAGCTTAAAATTAGAGTAACGGCGCCTGACAGATCGTAAAAGTCCGGTAAAGAAGAAGGATTTGACTCTTATTTTTAATTTTTTTTGTAGTTAAAAGACATAGAAATAAAAGCATTCTTAGTAGCGTATTCTTCTCTGTCTCTATAATTTAACTAAATATTACACTTATTTTAAATTTTATTTAATCAGTCACTTCTCATTCTCCATCTCTATCCTTATCCCCCACTCATAAATATTTTTTTATTCTAATACACTCATAAAAAATATAAAAATTGATGAATAGTGAATTTTTATGTTTAGAAAATCATTATTCATTTAACTTTAAAACTAAAACATAGAGAAAGAAATGAAGAATCTAATGAACATATTAAACACAAGAAATCTTTAAACAATAAAGATGTAGAAGTAAAGATAAGAAATCTCTAAACAATAAAAATACAATAATGCCCAAAGGAAATAAACAAAGTGGTGAGTTAAAAAGCATATGGCCCAAGTTCACGCGGTCTTTCATGTTATTGGGTTGATAATTCAAATTAGAAGAAAGCATCCTCACGCTTGTGGTTTGTTGTGGACTTGTACAAGATCAATCGGTTATTTAAAATGTTAATTTAACAGCATAAAACTGGTTTTTATTATTATTAGAATATATTTGTTATGTTTATCTATTGATTTAGTTCCTATATTTAAGTTAAAAGTCAATGGTTGTTAGGCTTATATATATTTGGAACTATGTACGAGATTGGGGACGATCACAAAGCAATTCATTATTCTTTATGGTATCACAGCCAAACCACAAACCCTAATTTTTTCTTCTTCTCTAAACCATGGCAGGAGATGAAGATTCCTCCTCCAAAAACAACAACGAAATCAAACACTATAATCCGGCCTATGCGGTCGACAATATCACCACCAAAGTTCGAACACTCGATGGCACCAAGACATCCTATCAATCGTGGGTCAAGCTCTTTAAACACCACCTTCGTGCATTCAATCTTTTAAACCACATTGATGGATCCAAACAACCCAAAGAAGAAGACCCGGAATACTCTACATGGCAGGGACTTGATGCACTAGTTGTCCAATGGATCTATAACTCCGTCTCCGATGATATCATGGAACGAGTTCTTGAAGAAGTCACCACTGCACGGGAAGCATGGCTCAAGGTACAACAAATCTTCGTCAACAACAAACACGCACGTGCGGCTACGCTCGAGCAGAAATTCACCAACACATCTTTAGCATCTTGCTCATCGTTTAATGAGTACTGCTAAACTCTCAAAGATTTGGCAGGCCAACTAGCCGATGTGGATCAACCCGTCTCCGAAACTCGTTTAGTTATTCAAATGGTCCGGGGTCTTCCCACTGAATACGAGATTGTCGGAGCACTGATTAATCAAAGCCAACCTACATGGGACGACGCACGAGCCATGGTCGAGTCGGAGCAACAAAGGCAAGCCGGAAAAACAGGGTCGGAGCGCAACTCTGTGCTTCTTCACACACAATCGGTGGCAACCAGTGAAAAGAAATCATCCACAGCCGCTCAAACGTCCAATGACATCAGATCTCCCTACCCTAACGGTTACAAAGGCAACAATTACGATCCCGCTAAAGCTAC
>BJCN01322826.1:0-11594 GCA_018326445.1 Flaveria brownii
AACGATTCTATGACAATCAGACTGGAGAAGCAGTAGTGAGGGTGAAGGATGGATATGTGATAAGGTTGTTTGATCCTATAGAGATATTATCATTCATTGCTGAAGATTTGAAGGTATTGTGCGAAAACCAGATTAAATTTAGGGAAGGATAAGAGTCGAAGATTGAGGCGAGCTTGTTTAAGAGGGTAGCAAACAAGGCTCGGGGTGTGAGATTGGCAATCAGAAAGCTCGAAAAGAGCGTGCAGGATCATGAGGATCTAGGGGCAGAAGTTAGAGATTTGGCAAGGATGATGGAGCAAGCAAAGGCTAGAGCTAACCCTGAAGACCCGGCAAGTGAATATCCCTTTAGGTGGAGTGTTGATGATCCAGAATAGGGTAGTATTCACCATGCCGTTTGTTGTTGTTTAGTTATAGTTTATTATTGTTTAGATATTAAGGTAATAAGTTCTAGTTTAATTTTGTCTTGTTTGGTATTCTATGGCATGCAAAACTACATGTGAATATACAGTTTCAACCGGTAGTTTCTCATGCCACAGTGCATATAGTATCGCAATATGCGAAATTGTATGCGAAACTAGGTTCTGTATATATGTTTCTTTGTTCTTCATTGTGTAACTATTGTAACTTTATTATATTACATATTTAAGTTCATTCTTTGTTTGTGTATTGCTAGGAGCTTATAGTTCATACATTTTAGAATTATTCTTCTTAATCTTCACAAATTCTCTTACAAATAGGTCTTATGTTTGATTTGTGAGTTCATATGCCATTATTAATTGATCCATAAGTTATTAGACTTAGTGACATCTTGTGGATTTTAGTGTTAAATCTTCATCAAAAGCATGCTCAAACGATCAGTTGGACCAACAGTTGACTGCCTCTGCCCAGAAGGTGAAGGGCAGTTTAGAGTCAGATAACATGGTTCTTGCAGCTTTAATAAGTGTGTTTCTCCTATCAGCAACACCATTTTGCTGAGGAGTCCTAAGTTCACTATATTGTCTTGTAATACCCTTTTCATCATAAAATGTATCAATGATTGGGTTCTTCAATTCAGTTTCTTGATCACATCTTATGGTATTGACCTTGTGATCATATTGATTCTCAATTTTTAGAATAAAGTTCTTCAACATCTCAGGAGTCTCATCCTTAGTTCTAAGAAAGAAGACCCAAGTAAATCTTGTGAAATTATCTGTGATCATCAAACAATAAGAGGTTCTTCCTAGACTTGTTACATTGGTGGGGCCAAAGAGATCCATATGTAATAAGTGTAGGGGTGTAGTAATGGAGTTCCCTTCCTTTGGCTTATGAGACACTTTGTGTTGCTTCCCTTTCAGACATGTAACATAATGGTCATCACTTGTGAACTCTTTCTTTGACATTCCAGTTACCAAATCATTCTTAATTAATCTATTCATGTTTTTAAAATTTACATGGGACATCATTTTATGGAAAAACTCATCACTATTTGCTTTAGATAGAGAGCAAAAAATTCTCCTGATGGGAATGTTTCCTGTAAATCCAATCCTATACATGTTCCATTTCCTGGGGGCTCTGAGCAGGATATGCTTTTGAGGAATTACCATCATGGGCATGAGAACAATGCACTCATGCTTAGTGAAGAGCATGTTATGTCTCTGATCACAAAATTAGGATACACTCATTAGATTGTACCCAAGCTCCTTGACAAAGTTTACCTTCCCAATGCTGAGCTTACCATTTATGACCCTGCCCCTTCCAGTAATGTAACCACCTAAATTTCCTCCAAAAGCAACCGATCCTCCATCAATTTTCTTGAAGTTTTGAAGCAAAGAGCCATTGCTTGTCATGTGATTAGAACGACCACTATCAATGATATATACATTCCTTTTGGTCTTTTGTTGTTCCTGCATAAAAAAATAGATGGTTAGTTATATTTGGAAACCCAAGCCTTGTTGATCTTGGGCTTGTCAAAGTGAACTGAAGACAATAAAACAATGAATTATCCTATATTCACACTTTGAGGATCATTTATTGTTGTTGATGAAGAACATTCAGTCACATGGTCTTCCTTTATCGTCCGCACCATCTTTAGAGAACTAGACTTGACTTTCAACACTTTAGAGGTTTTAATGACTTTGGAAGTTTTGGAGACTAGACCTTCGGAAGAGTTTGCATCCACTGCAGCAGGCTTCAGCACTTCAGAAGCATTCCTTTCTTCTGAGACCAAATATTCTTCTGAAGACAAGTTTTTGCTTGTCTTCTTCTTTAATTTTGAGCTACCAAAAGGAAAAGATTTTCTTCCCGAAGCAATCTTCTTCTTCTTCTTCTCAGAAGTCTTCTTCTTAGTCATGTGGATAGTACTTTTGGGATTACCGATACAATCCCTAGCAAAATTAGAAGTACTACCACACATTATGTAATTAGTAGGCTTTCTTCTGAGAGTCTTCTTTTGAATAAAAGGTTGAGCTTGGTAACTTTCCACTTCCATCTTCATCTTTACAGATAATGCAGTAGGCTTCTTATGGTGAGGCTTGCTCTTGGAACTGGATCATTTAGGTTATGTACCCATGGTGTACACCAGATCAGCCTTCTTTTCTTCATATGGATAAGTTGGACATGAACGAGGACTCCTAGAACTAGAGTCCATAGTTTAGTCTTTAGTCTTTTCCACTTCAAATTCTATAGAGATAAAGACTTGTTTCTACCTGGAGTTAAAGGTGGCCTTGATCTCTTGAGCCTTCTTTGACTTTCTCTTCGCTACCCTGATTAAGTTCTTTCTCTTAGACTTGGTCATCCCTGGTTCTTTCCTCTCCTCAGGAGAATAGTGACCCTTATTAATATGATCTTCTTCACTTACCTCAGATCCATCCTTGACTATCTCCTTTTCATCTTCATCCTCTTCTTGAATAGGGTGTATGAGGGGAAGCTCATCTTGATAAGTTCCATACGTTGGAGACCTTACAGATAGTAGAGTGTGTGGAGGAGCTATCTTAGTATATCCCAGTCCCTACTTATTCTGATAACAAATCTTGGCATGCAAGGGTGAGAATATAATGTTCTTCAAGTTATCTTCTACAAGAACATAGATTTCTGCCCTAGCTTTGATGAGCACAAGCTCAACCTGGCACTTAGTTAATTTGGTGATGAGATATTTGACTTGAGTTCTATAGTTTGTGTGTTCATGCTTAAGAGTTGAAATGTTTTTCTCTAGATATGTTATCTTAAGTGTCCATGATACCTTGCACTCTCTAGCAAAGTGTCCTATTTGGTTACAGTTGTAACACTTCACCTTGCTTTTATCCAGTCTAAACTTTTCACTAGTTGCATTGCTGGGAAACTTTCAACCTGTTCTCCTGTAGAACTTTTTGGCCCTATGAGTGAGAATATCCATCTACTGACTATCTCCATGTACTTCAGATCATCTTGATGGATACAGTCCAAGTCTTCAAGAATGAAGAGAAAGTTACCACTACTTTCATCAACAGACACAAAGGCTTGTGAAGAGCTTGTCTCTTGGAATGGCCTTCCTTGGATGTAGCTCTCCCTTGGTGTCTCTGAAAAAGTGATGAAAGGACACTTTTATGAGTTTTTAGGTAGCAGATGAGATGATGTTGTGGTTGTCTGCAATCCCTTTCAACCATATAAAGGGCTGAACTCTACTGATTGTAGAGGAGTTGCCAGATGGATTTTAGATATTCATCTCTATCTTATATCCACTAAGGATACCATGCAACTCAGTGAGAGTAAGGTTCTTAAGGTTTTTAATCCTCTTAATGACCACATAATAGTGTGTCCATTGTCTGGGAAGAAAGGACATGAACTACCTCACAATGTCCCTATTCTCAAACGTTACTCCAACATCCCTTAGAGTCTCCACAATCTCAACATATCTGAAGTGTTGTTGAGTCATGGTTTCACCTGTCCTGTAATTGAAGTTCTCAAACTGCTGCTTCAAGAGGTCTTTCTTGTTCTCTTTTCTTCAGTAGACCCCTCACACATAAGCTTCAGTGCATCATAGAGCTTCTTTGTAGTTTTTCACTCCTTGAAGCCTCTATAGATGGAAGAGCAGTTTTGAGAGCGGTCATGGTGTTCTGATCTACATCAATCTTCTTCCAGTCTTCTTCTGAGTAGTCAGCCACTTCCTTTGCTATCATGCCACCAGCAGAGCAGCTGAAGTGGTGCATGGTACATGAGGTCCTGAGACAACAGAGCCCCACAACCTACTGTCTTGAGTCTTGATGAAGGCTTCAATTATTTGGCATCAAGTATCAAAGTCATCAGGAGTGATTAGTGGAGATTTCTTCATGGTACTGGTTTCCATATCAGCCTTGGTAAGTGCTGCCATTTGAGTTGTTAAGTATTTTATGAAACTAAAGGGATTTAAGATGGTGAAATCTTACAATCAAGAGCCTAAAATGCTCTCATACTAATGGCTTGACTATTGAAGGAGGTCAATGTAATAGTTTCACAATCAGGAGAGAATTAAAACACTTAGCAGATTAAATAAGGAATAGGTTTATGGTGATGATACTAAGAACACGAGTGAATATGACACAGAACAAGCACAAGAACAAGATAGTATTTGGTTTTTAAGAATGATGTATATTTCTCTCAAGTTCTATTACAAGTGTTACAAAGCATACATAGAAAGACAAGTACTTGAGATGCTTTATACTAAATCCTACAGCCGGCTATACTTTGAAAGCCAGCTGGGAACACTAATCTAGACAACAAGATCAATGTATAGTTAAAAGGAAGATTGTCTTTTGACTTGTGATTATGACATGCCATTGCTCAGATCCTAATATATACAAAAAGGATAAAAGGTATAAAAGTAGAAAGTTATATACCAATAAACTTAATCTACAGTTGACAAAAGTATAGACCTTTTCACCAACTCATATAAGTTGGTGTGTCTTCAGTGATGGCAGCGAAAAGTAGTTCCGCTTTTGTCAAAAGCTGATCAGAGAAAGCATGTCTTCTCTGTCTTCTGAACAAAACAGTCTTTGTCTTCGGAATACTTTGTCTCTGAAGCTTCAAAAGACTTTTTTTTTGCCTCCGGAAGATTTGGCCATCTGGTTTCGGAAGATTACACTTCGCATATTTTCCTGAGTTGTGTAAAATCTTCCGAAGTAACTTCCTTTGTACTTCATCCATGCATATATGTTGAGAGCTCTTTGGTTGCTTTGATTGTATCAATCTTTAAGTGTAAACCTTACAAAACCCCACTAGGTCTAGTCGTGGTAGCACGACTACAGGTCGAACGAGTGTTAAATTGACCAAATTACTATTGTTGTGGCTTGGTAAACACAACTGAGTCATTCTTAAATATACATTGTCAACTTTGGTTGTGAACTTCATACACTTAGTGACATGAAATGTAGATTAGCAATCTACAATGATATTCTTTGTTTATAATATTTGTTATTAAACTACTTTGTCTGCTTGGTAAGCTTGTGAATTCACCACCTGTGTTGACACTTTGGTATGTTTTCTTAGGTCCATAAAGGTATTTGCATGACTAGGAGCACCTCATCGAGATTGCATGCATATAATGATTCTTAAAACAATGAATTGTGTTTTAACACTTACACTTTGATTTTGAGGCGTGTGTCCTTGAGTATTACAGTTTTGGAATTACTTTACTATTTCAATTCTACATTTACAAACTATGAAACATGATTTTAACAATTGTTTTGCTAAATGGAAAATTTTATGTAAGCGACCTTGTAACAAATGTGTCATTTGGTGTAATAAAGACTGAGATCATGGTTTGTCACACGCTTAATGGTAAAACCTTATTTGTGAAAATAAAGGTATGAAATTATGTTTTCATTATTCTTGATAAGTTATGAAGCTTTAGTGTTTGGAAATCAATCTCGTGTTAGCTTGTCGCCTAATTATTTGGAACAAATGAACCATGATGATATTAAGGAGTTGGACTTCAATGGTAGATGACTATTCTTACTGTAAGAGCCAAACTTATTCTCAGGAACACTGATAGCATTTACTATGCAAAAAATGCTAACTCAATGATTTGCTTTGACAAAAATAAGGTTGGATACTACAATTGAAATTAATTTAATCCATTTGGTTCTCCCTAGGCTGAAACTCCTTCAAAAAGATCAATTGCTATTTCTAAACCAGAGTCTCAAGCTAAGCAGGGTCATCTTCAAAGTCTACAGCAATGTTTTCTCAACAAAATGGAAGCTATGATTGGAGTGCACATGTGGAAGATGTTTAAAAAAAGGGCGTACCCGGTGACTGAAGCTCCCGCTTTGCGCGGGGTCCGGGGAGGGTCCGGGGAGGGTCCGGGGAAGATGTGGAAGATGTTTAAGTAAATCATTAACTGATGGCCAATGTTTCAAAATCGCCCACGCAGGAACTTGAAATTTGTGTCTACAACATGCCTTGAAAAAGCAACTAGATATAATGTTGAACAAATCAAATACATTCATGAGGAACTAAAACCATATGAGAAACTATATAAAAAACAATATTCTTTTAAAATATTTTTAAAATCTTAAAGGCATAATTAGAGAAAACGATGCGTAAATAATGCTTTGATGGCCAAGTTAGCAAACCCAAAACTAAGCTTGCACATGCTCAAGTTCAAATCGAGAAATTTAACATTTCACCAAAAATTTTAAATGGGATGCATGAATTCATAAGAAAACTTGCCAGGGTAATGGTTACAATCAAGTCCTTCATCCTTTTAATGACAAATATGCTTCTATGTTTA
Organism: Flaveria brownii; assembly: GCA_018326445.1. Taxonomy (NCBI): domain Eukaryota; kingdom Viridiplantae; phylum Streptophyta; class Magnoliopsida; order Asterales; family Asteraceae; genus Flaveria; species Flaveria brownii. Next base: position 6,722 of record BJCN01322826.1, read on the forward strand.
AACATGATATAAGTTTTTACAAATGTTTTGAAAGTGGTTGATCATGTTGCTTCGGATGATATTATCTCAAAAACTTTTGAGATTGAAAGTTGAAACAACGTGGAGATTATGGTGGTGATGATGCTAGTTCCAGTTTTAATGGTTTCAATAAACAATGTTTTCAATGAGAATGCTATGAGTTCTTCTTCATTTGTTTTAAAGACAATTGTTTTCTTGTTTTGAACGGAACATTAGGAGATGGTGATAGAAGTTGATCAAATGTTATGAATGTGAAAACACATGTTGAAAAATTGATACAATGTAACTTTGTAAAAGTTGGTTCACTTCTAAATTTGAAATTTCAAATTTATTTTACCAAAGGTTAATGAGATGATTCTGACTCAAATGATACATTGGTTTCATATTCTATTGAACTGAGAAGTTGATACTACACATGAGTTTCTTCATACTTTAGTGAAAATGCATCCAATAGTCCAGAAGTTGATACAACACATGAGTTTCTTTATAATGACAATTATGTTTTTTTTCTTAAAAATCATAGAATCGAAAAAAAATAACTTCAAAAAGTTTTTTTTAAAGTTCATCGTCACACGCTTCATGATTACAATCATCATTCATCATCATCAAAGTGTATTAATCAAGTTCATAGAACATTTTCTAGAGCAAAACTTGTGTTTGTTTGTGAAAACCAAAAAAGTGCTTAAATCATACCATAAATAAACATTTTGACAAAGGTGTGCCTAAAACCAAAGTGGTTCACATATTACCAAGATGTTTACACCATCTCGAGGGACAAGCCCAATCAGGAGGGACAAAGCGAACACATGTCTGGTTCGACATCAAATGTGTCAAGCTTACGGGGAAATATAGAAACACTGGTTATTGAACTGGAAAATTCAAGTCTACGTTCATGGAATTTGAAGATCAAAAAATTCCATTGATGGAAAAAATGATTGAAGATACGGAGAAGAAAGATCAAGAAGCGGCATGGCTGGAGGGTTTTAAATGTTTAATACCTAAAAGCAACAACCTCGTATCGAGATCAACACTGACAGGCTGCTGAATAGGTGACAAAGGATCAAATCACCTAAAAATATGGATTTTAGTTCTTGTTTTCTTTAACGTTTCAGTACTTCTTAATATTTTTAATTTTATTATGTAATGTTTTAGTTACATATATCTGTAACAGGTGCAAAGCTAAGTAAAAACACAAAACCATTTGGAGTTGGTATGATGAAGCTCTCTTGTGGTTAATGGTTTGAATGCCATAGATGGTGGGTTGGTTCAAATTAATTGTGATGTATATTAATTGGAGTAGGGTACTTTGAGTTGCCAACGAACATTAGATCAATTGATTCGGGAGAAGGCATCCTATGGTTTTTCAAAGTAGAGGTTATGGGTTCAAGTCTCACTTGGTGCAATATGTTATAAGTGGGTCATGGGCTTTATCACAGTAGGCCTTTGGGTGATGAGCTTCTCTTGGAATGATGGTGGGCTAGGTCACTAGCTTTGTTTGTATTCGCAAATGTGGGTGGCCTTTCGTCATCGGTTTACCCAAGTGATCGGGCTTATAGTATTCATTGGCTGTTCGAAAAAGGGATGGTTAGAAAAACACTTATGGATGCACTAGAAAATGATTTCTGTAAATTTTAAAACAAGAAGTACCAAAAGTCATTCTGAAACACAACTTTCTGCTTAAAGATAACAATTAAGTGAGCATAATATCATTTATGTCTAACAATGAAACTAATAGTCCATGAACATAGATGGATTATTTCATAAACGAGTGAAAGAATTGAAAGTACCTAGAAACATAGTGCTAACATGAAGAATGTAAAGTGGTTTACTCTTTGCTATTTTCCTGCGGACTTAATTAATGGTAAAGATGGTTTGAACCACCGTAAGCGCAAAAAGAATGATTCCAGCAAATAGAGCAATGATACTCCACGGACTACTAAAATAAGTTCGTCTTAATTTGACAATCTTTCTCGGACAGTAACCATTAAAATGCCTATCCAATTTTTCCCACTCTTCACCGTAAAAGAAATGTTCCCACACAACTTCTTTGCATATTCCGTTTATCATATTTGCAGCCTCTTCATTTGAACCTAGATGATTGATGATAACTTTTTGTTGGAACTATAATCTCGACATCAAGACTAACAATCATATCTCAACATCAACCGAAGACATTAGATATTAACTATTGTAATTAGTATTATGTAATCATATATGGGTCGAACGAATAAGTTAGTATATCCGCGGGTTATTTGGTAGTTATATAACCCGGGAATTGGTTGGTAGTTAAGTGGTAGTTATTGTGTAAATAACTGCCATATGGAAGGGTATAAATACCCCTTCACATGTACATTGTATATATATAAATATCAATCAAACTCTTATATCTATACTCTGCACATATATATCAGTGTGGTTTTGTGTGTGTGTGATTCGAAGCATTCAACACTTTTGATGTCACCAGCTTGGCAACATCCTCATGAGTATCAATAAGCATATCCATGGCCCTGGCATATGATGTCACGTAAGGATGAACCATAGATGACTGCTCGTACGCAATAAGGTTTCTGAAAACCAATTCAGTGAAATGATTGATACGAAGTGTGGGCATTGTCAGAGTAGGCTTTGATAAAAACCAAAAAATGCATGAACACCTATACATTTTCACTTCCATGGCCAGTGCCCATTTTGCATTTTGTTTAGGCTTAAACTTCACCCCTGCCCTATCTAGTTCTATAGCCGAGTGGATTGTTGAACTTGGAAAATATGACGGGATATCATATCTAGGCTTGTAACAATCATGCAGATAGCAAAGAATATGATCATACTTGGCGTATGGTCGACCACCACCTAATTTTATTTTTCCTTGGAAGAGGTTGGGATATTTCAGAAGTGGGTGGATAAAATCAGTAAGCGATGTATGTTTTTCGAAGTGCAAAACAGTGCACTCAAATATGTCATTAAGAACAAAAAAAGGGATTTGGTTCTCTAGCAGCACAAGATCATAATGTATATATTGGTCAAGCAACATAAACATCGAACATGAATAATCTAAATCTGAAACCTGTAGTATGAACTCGAGTATAAAACTAGCATCTACAACCATCATTTGCGCAAGTTCGTTGTCGCCATAACCATTTACGTCAGCATAACATCCTTTTTAATTTCTTTATTGAAGCGACCACCTTCTCCACACATGCTGTTAGTATTTGTGCCAACGTTTGTTTTCTTTTGGATATTGAACGATTCATCAATTGTTGCACAAAAATGGTTTTACGAGCTTCAAACAGTTGCAGGTTTTTGTCTTTTCTGTGCAGTGGTCCAATAGAGACCACCCGAGGCTTGAAAGAATTTGGGCTGAGTTGTCATAGGGTAGTAGGAGCCATGTATATGGATGGTGAAAATGCGTTGTTGGTGCCATCAGGAGTGTTACTTACACAATCAATAAGATTTTGGACGATGATATTTACATCTCCACTCTTGGCGTTCTTGTTCATCATTTTTACTAACTGATTTTCTCTACAGGATTTCGTGAATGAGTATGTTAAAGTTTGAGTTTCGATAAAATGGGTAATTATGTCCTAATAAAGTATATTGGGCCATTGGTTAATTAATGAAGTTTGGTAAGTACGAGACAAAATGTATTAATAAGATCAGCCAAATTAAAATTAAGAATTCTCTATATTTTATATATATATATATATATATATATATATATATATTACTCTGCACTTGATATCGACAAATAGCATTCTACTTTTGTTTTACTAATAGTTAATTTGCTTTTAGTTCATTTATTTGTTTTAGGCTTATTCGTATTTTGTAGTTATGGTATTAATTTGTTTGGTTAATTATTTCTTTTTGGATTTTATTTGATGATATTTATTTGTATGTGTTTAACTAAGTTAAAATACTTACTAAACTAATGGAATTAACTTGTTTGTTTACACTAGTTAGGTATATAAATTATAAAAAATGTGGAACTTTAATATTTGTTGTGCTAATAACTGTTTCAACTTAACATGATCACTGTAGTTTTCAATACAATGAAAAGGAACTACTACAATAAGGAATAACGTAACTTCTACCGACCCAAAACAGTATAAAATTTAAATAAGCATGATCATTTGATGATGGACATGTGACAACCCGGAAAATTTTTATTTTATTTTATTTATAATACTTAAGATTTTACCATTTATTTTATATATATATATATATATATATGTATATTTTTAATTATTATTAATGATAATGAATAATAATAGAAATAATAATAATGATTAATAATAATGAAAACATTGTTAATAATTTTATAAAATATTAAAATGGATTTATAAAGTTCAGGGGGGATTTTGTAATTTTTGAAACTTGTTTTTAAAACTTAAAACATTAAATAAATAATTAATCAAACCTCAGGGACCATTCTGTAAATTTTTAAAACCCAAACCACCCTCCCCGTCGAACCCACCTCCGGCCTTATTCCGGCCAAAGTCCGGCGATGAACCAACAACCAAAATACCCCGTTTTAACCCAAATTAAACCTACTAACCGGTTCTACAACAAGATTCGAACCGGGACCATCGTTTAGTTTAAAATTCATAGTACCTAACACCCACTTCGAACCATTGTCGGCCGGTTTCCTCTCCACTATCGAGCACTAAACTCCACTAGGATTAAATTAAACACGCACTCACGATCATTTGATAGTTTATAAGCTAAGGGTGAATTCAATTTGAACTCAAAAACACTAAAACACCATTGTCGATCATCACCTTCATCGCAGACCTGCAACTCAATCGGAACCCCACTTAAACCGATTATAAACCCAAATTAACAGAGGGCTTTCGACCCT
>BJCN01322833.1:0-10655 GCA_018326445.1 Flaveria brownii
GCAATGAATCTCTAATGGAGCTCGCCCTAATGGCGCCATCCTATGGTGGTCGGATATCATCAGCCACCACCTGACCAAAGGATCCGCCTCTGACTGGATCGTGTCAGAATGAAAACGGGCATCCTGCGTTCCTCCTGAGTGTAAAACCCAAGATTCACCGCCCACTCGGCAAGAGTGAACTCAAACCTCCTGCCCCCCAGCAAAAAACGAATAACTCTGTGCACCCGGGGGTTCTCATCCTCGGTCAAGGTAGTGAACATGAAGGTGGACAAAAACTCCAACGTCAGCTCCCTGTAGCCCCTCCGAGAGCCCAAATCAAACATACGCCTCCAGGGCTTCTCTCCCTCCAGTCCAACGATCTCTTGGGCACGTGCTATATCTCCAATCTCCGTCAGCACGTCCCAGTCAATGGTGAGGGTTCCCTTCAAGGACCGTCCTATCAGCTTCCACAGCCTAAGCCGTGGTCGTGTCTCCCGAGGAAAACGAAGATGGGGATGCGGGTTCAGGAAATCACCCTAACCCTCAGACTCTGTCTCTGGGCGTGAACGTTTGTGTGGCGGCATGATCTGCCAAAAAAAATAATTATTAGAACACCATAAAGGGTTACGGGTCGTGAAGGACCTTCACGAGCCGTAACTCTTTAAATCCGAAAAGGGTTACGGCCCGTGAAGGACCTTCACGGCCCGTAACCCCTAAAATCCGAAAAGGGTTACGACCCGTGAATGACCTTCACGGCCCGTAACCCTATATTTTTTTCAGAAATTTTACGATTTTAAACTAAATTTTAACATATTTAAACGATAAAATACAAAAATAAAACATGAATTTTGAATATGTACCGTAGTAAGGTGTCGGAGGTCTGAATACGAAGAAAATCCGAGAGTCGTGACAGAGTGGATAGTGTGTGAGTTTCGGGGGCGTAAATGAACAAATGGGTCGTAAGGTCCTATATATAATATAGGCTTACGGCCGTGAAGGCCCTCACGGCCCGTTTGGTAAAGCAAATACGGGCCGTGAGACCCTTCACGACCGTTACACTTTAATATTTTAAAAATAATACCGTTGGATTACCTTAACGGTCGTTACCAACCTCACGACCAGTTTGTTTCTCCACAAACGGCCCGTAATGACCCTCACGGGCCGTTTCATTATTTTTTAAGTCTATAAATTCAACCACTTCACACAATCAATTAACACAAATTTACTCAATATCCAAATCATGAGTGCTACAAGTTTTATATCAAGTTTTGCGTCGCATTCATCAGATCAAAATCCACGGACGGATGAAGAGGAGGTGACTTTAGTAAGATCTTGTATCGAAAATTTAGGGACTATCCCTGCAAATTCAATATTTTGGAACCGGTTTTCAACTCGTTTTCATCAAATTCTCGAACGTGAAGAATATCGCACCACTCGTGAACTTAGCAACAAGTGGTTTGACTTGAGAAGGAAGGTCACAACATTTCACCAGCTCTACAAAGACGTTTACAACAATCGAAATATGTTATGGAATGATACAGATATTATGACAACAGCTCAAGAACGATATCAGGAGAATTTTGGAATTTCTTTTTACCATTTTGTAGCTTGGATCTTTTATAAAGATCAAGAAGATTAAAAATTATATGTTTTATTATTGTGTGATAATAACGGTTTATTGTTTTTAATAAAGTGTACTAATAAACGTTTATATTTTAATAAAATATTTCATTAATGTTCTACATCATACGTCTAGAATACAGTTCGTCTGCCATAAATCTTCGGAATCTAAAGCAAGCATCCTGTAAGTTAACCTCTTGCCACTTTAAAGAACTATTTTGAACCAACCTACGTAATAACATACAAATTACAACTCCCGAATCTCGACCAATATGACCGGCATTAGGAGGCCACACGGTTTCACCGGATACAACCAGTTCTTCGATTTCTTCTTGTCCGGAGTGCTGCCAATATTGTATACATGACAGAAAATATAAAAAATACGATTCAAACTGTACGAAAATCGTTTGGGTATTACAATGAATGCACCATAAATCAACACAAGTATTTGGTCGGCATTCGTACGGAGAATATATATGAACTTGTAGTGAGTCCATACAAATCTTAAAAAGGTACCAATTTTCTTCGTCATCAGTGATTGGTACGAAACCTATAAAAAAATTTAATTCACGGTTATAAATTGATGATTTTAATTGTATAACATGAAAACAGTATTACCTTATCAACTTCCCATAACGCGTGATATAGACAGTCACTCCCGTCACCATATTCGTTACCCTTAACGGATCTCGAGTATATTAAGTTAAACCACTCAAATGGGATAATCGTCCAACGATCACTACCCGACAACTCTTCTGTTCTACATATTTCTTCGTACCTCCATATTGTGAGTCTATTTGTCCACGTCTGAACATGTTGTTAAATAACAATTTTTTTAATTGTTAGAATTATAAAATAAAATAAAATTACAATTAAAAACTTAAAATCATACCTCTGTAACTAAAGACACGTTTCCTAGTAATTCACGTCAAAATTCTAACTGAATATTGGAATGACCCATGTAATACACCCTACATGTTTGAGAATCACTGTTACGTATAAACTGAATAACATTTTTAGACCAGTTTCTCCCATTCTGCCAATTATGTTTATCTATTGGATCGGGAATGCTTTCCACAATATCTCGTGAGTTTAAAGACGACTCATTTTGACGTCTTCTATTACCTTTGCGAGAAGACATTTTAACTGTTTTGTTTCTCACTAACCATATAAAACATGTAATATATGTTTGTTTATATAATGTTTATACGGAATCTTAAATCAAATCAAATAATTGTTTTACATTTTCGAGGAATAATACGTCACGTCACATAATTATAAAATTTAAAAATGCACGCAAACCGAGGAAAATATATACAGAATCTTATTCAGAAGGAATTTTACGGCCCGTGAATGAAGTCACGGGCCGTTAATGAGTACCTTAACGGGTCGTTACATCTTTCACGGTAACAACTTACGGGTCGTGACGTTGTTCACGACCTGTAACTGAAAAAGCTGCAAAATTTAAAGTTGACAGTTTTCACGGCCTGTAAGGGGCGTCACGGGCCGTGAAAAAAAGTCAAAGTGTGTTCCTGTATTACCAGATAGGACGTCCCAATAGCTTTTGCCTATATTTAATTACTATCATTAATATCATTATCAAATTATATATTACTACAACTATTAATAATAATAATAATATTAAATCATGTCAATTAAGCATTATTATAATTCTTTTAATATCATTATTATCTGTCAGAAAACATATTATCATAAATATTATAATAATAAATAAAACCAATTTAGTTATTAACACGAATGTTATCACGAATGTTATCATTAATGTAAGTATTGTTATTGTAAATAATGATATAATTGTGTTAGTATAAATATTATTTCTAGTAATATTACTAATATTCAGTTTTTGACAATATTATTACTTAATATTAAGTTTAGTCTTAACACTACTATTCTAGTAATTATTATGGTTATTATGTTTATTAATAATACTCTTAACACGTAAAAGATAATACTAATTAGGTTGTGTTTAGATATTTCTATTAATTATATAATTAAGTGATCAATAGGAACTTAAAACTAATAAATAACTGATTCAAGTAAATCTTATTAGGTTGTGATTAGATATTTCTATTACAACATTCTAAAAACAATGTATATATAATAAGTAGATAATTATATGCGTACAAATGTATACAGTATTATCCAACACATATAAAACCTAATTAATTAAGAAACCAAAGTAACTATACGAGTAACATTGATATCATTTAACAACTTATAACCCAAATATAATATTAAATGATCATATCACCTAAGTTAATACAAATAGCTCAAGGGCACATGTGATAGCATTATTGTATTGCTAAGAACTGACATTAAGTGTACAATTAGGATTGCAATGGTGAGTTCATACACATAGTTGTGAGCTTCCAACATTGATAAACGAATACTTGTAAGAAAACCCATGTGAGTTTTCGCAACCCCTTTTATTCACCTTTTGGGGTGAAAAATATATTCGTTTTCTATGATGTGCAATTATTTAAGACTTTCTTTTGCTATTATGCACATGCACCGACTGTCGTTTTACACAACCCTTAATTCTGGAGAGAACCGACGAATCTTATGGGTAATACTACTTGGGGAATCCTCCACGCATAGTGTGTCCTATTGATAGGCAAACACTGAGACGTACAATGTCGTTGAGCCTATAGTGTCTACGCGGCATATTATCTGCACATGCTTGTTCTTTGACAGTTCGGGTGTTGCTATTCAGGAATTAAATCCATATTAGATGAGGATTGGATAACCTGGTACAGGGTTGGTTGTGGACTTATTAATTGACATCATACGTGTTAAACTCTGTTTTCGTTAAACCTGCAAGCTCACCAACTATTTTTAGTGGATACTTTTAGTATGGTTTTCACGAACCGGAAATCAAAGATATCTTGGCTAGTTATATATTTTGAAGAACCTCACATAGCAGTGATACCAAGTTCTAGAAGCCAAGACTAAAAAGTATTTAAGAATATATTCAATGTAACAAAGCTTTTATTATTCTCTTGTAAACAATGTTGTTCTTGATATTCAGTCTAGTCACACTCCTGTTGCTTCCGCTGTGTGCTGAAAGTGGGGTGTGACATCATGCTATAGTTCAATTGTGATATAATTATACAACCCTTTTTGCTATATAAAATTTACAAGCATGTGTCATATAACACACACATGGAGAGGTTTAAAAGGGAACTAAGTAATCATTTTCGATCATACATTTTAATATTAAGTAGTGGTACTTTACAGTTAAGTTTTTAATGAACTTTTTTAAGTTTTGTTTTTAGTGTGTAGATTTTAGGTTAAGTTTTTAGGTTTAGTTTTTAGGATCAAGTTTTTTAGGTTTAGTTTTTAGGATCAAGTTTTTAGGTTTACTTTTAGTTTAGCTTTTAGGTTCGGTTTTTTGTTAGTTTTTTTGGGTTTAGATTTTAAGGTTTAAATTTTAGGGGTAATTTTTTTGTTCGTTTTGGGTTAGGTTTTTCGCTTTAGCTTTTAGAGTTCGGTATTTTTCGATTAAATTTTTTGGTTTTAGCTATTAGTGTTAAGTTTTTCGGTTAGACTTTTTGAGTTTTGTCCTATGGGTTTAGATTTTAGCATAGATCATTAAGGTTTAGTTGTTTGAATTGTATGGCTGAGAATGATTCTCTAGTTTCTTCTTTTTTACAAACCATCTCCTATAAATATATATACATATATACTTTTTTGGTTCTTGAGATAAAAAATGATTCTATAATGATCTTGACCCTACATACATATACATATTAGTGGCATTGCCCCCATGATGCAATGGCAATAATAATTTACACCGTGGTAATTGTTTTCTGTTAGTTCATCAATCATCTCATGATATATTGCATAGTAATTATGTTAGTTTGACTTACATTCGTTGTAATATACGAGTACATGATATTTGAATCCATCGGGTAAATGTAAAAATATAATTTTTCAACGTGTAACTTACTAAATTCGAAAACTATAATAACCGGTCATTAAAACTAAGAAAACTTAGTTGTAACGAAAACCAAAGATAAACAAAGTTAAGTATAAATGCAATTTGTGTGGCTTATGAAGCAAAATATTTTTCCAAGTTTGCAACAATTTGCCAAAATAATAGCCCCCAATAATTAGGTTTTGTTTCCATCAAACAAAAGGCACACAATCCACATTAAAGGAGTACATAGCAACAAGAGTTCAAAGATGTATAGCAGATCAACCAACAAACATAAAGACAGTTGTTACCTAATTCAGAACATAACTATAAGGCAATTGCAGCCATGGGCTACTCAATCGGGAATAACTTCTAACAATAGTACATAAAAATTAGATACTCGTCGTGAACATCTTCCTCTTCGTAACCAAAATCACAAAACATAACTGCATAATGAAAACCAATTTAATAGTCAAGCAAACAGTAAAAACAACATGTAATTCGACTTCCATGGTCAAACAAGCCATTTGTCAAACAAGGTGAAGTGAAACAGATTGTTGTTATTGTAGGGTTATTTTAGAATATAACTACCCAACCAATGGAAACCAATTAAAGAGTTGGAAGATGAGGGTTATGTATGGGACGGGTTATGTTGAGTAGGTTGGTTAAAGCAATGCTACTATTGTTCATTTTCTAAAAGTTTTATATAAATAACAAAGCACTCGGTGCATATATTTGATATGTTTATTAATGATGTAGCAGGCATCCCTATCTTTTAATGATGATATTAACAACGGTGGAGCTTGAACACTTCCGTAAGGGGCGAAATTAATTTTTTTAGGGTAGGGTGACCTCGAGTTTTATATAAAAATTCACACTACCGGGCTAAAATGTATACTATCAGACTAAAGTTTAACACCACCGATGAAAAAAAGAGGGGAGAGCCCCCCCATAACGCTCGGAATAAAGTTGAAACGAGCCAATTAATAATAATGGGCTTAACCGGATTATTTAAAGGAAATATGCGGGAAATGGAGTATGGACCGAGTAGACCTCGCGGGTTATGTGTTCGGCGAGTTTAAGGTCCCGGGAACGCCCGGTATATATAAACGGATCAGCTTGAGCCACTCTCATTTGCAACTCAACACCAACTTCTAGAGAGAGAGTGTAGAGAGAGAAAGTGGAGAGAAAGTGGTGATTCAAGGCTCGGTTGATCAAGAGATTGAAGATCGGTGTTCGTGTACATCCAAACAACAAGAAAAGACCAAGAATCTAGGTAAGAAACATCGTTTATTCGTTTCTTTGAGGGTAAACCTGGATTCTAGGGCTTGGTAGGGGTGTTCAATTTCGGTATCCGAATTTCGGATATCCGAAAATTTCGGATAGTGAATTTCACTATCCGAATCCGAATCCGAAATTTCGGATATCCGAAATTTCGGATTCGGATATCAGTTCGGATATCCGAATTCAAAGAAAATTTGTATTATTTAATAAATTTTATAAAATGTAATAATTTTTATTAAAGTTTTTATCGGATATTCAATGTTTTTTATTAAAATGTCCTAAATATCTAAAAATATCCGAAATATTTAATTAATATTTAATATTTTTAAATTTTTTATAAAAATATTTTGGATATTTCGGATATTTCGGATATCCGAAATATCCGAAAATTCTGAAAATCACTATCCGAATCCAAATCCGAAATTTCGGATATCCGAAGTTCGGATATCCGAATTTTCGGATATCCAAAATTTCAGATTTTCGAATTTCGGATTTTTGGATATTTCGGATTCGGTTTCGGATTCGGATATTTTTTAACACCCCTACGGCTTGGGGCTTTTGAAAGTGGCAAAGAATCGCCCAAAACTCACGTTTTTGTGTAAGAAAACATGTAAGAAACTTAGATATAGCTTATTGGGTGATAAACCAAGGTTTTGGGCGTAAAAGATTGAAGTTTTGGGTCAAAAATGGATTGGTTCGTAATTTCAGCCCGTTTTGCGAAGCTGGGTGTTCATCCAGTGAAATTATGTAGTCATGCAGCGAAACTATGAAGACTTTCTGCGAAACTGTAGTTTCGTAGATAGTTTCGCAGACATGGTTTCCAATGAAAGTTGGGTGAAACTGGCAGCGAAGATGCCAACGAAACTGCTGGCGAAACTAGCAGCGAAACTGCTGGCGAAACTAGCAGTGAAACTGCTGATCATGCAGCGAAATTAGCAGTGAAATTAGACAGAAATTAACTTCTTTAAGTGTTAACTTATCTGCAGGTTGTGTAGTGTGACCCTTGCTTAGAAAGCTTGATTTAGAAGCTACTTATCGAGTCCAGGTGAGTTCTAGGTCCCATATTTAAAGGTTTTAAACTTGTTTGGGGCTAGAAATGCATACTAAATATACGATTTAAATGACCCAGATTTTAAGAGGTTTTAACAGGAAGATCGATTTTTCTATAACAAAATATGCTATAAGAATGTGTTAAAATAAAAATTTTTCGCGCTGACCTGGCAGCACGGCCCCAGCCAGGGGTGTTGCCCCTTAGACCCCACTAGGGGCTGTTGCCCCTAGGACCCCGCTGTAAGGGGCTGCCGCCCCCGAACCCCCGCTGTTCCGTGGAGGGTCGGTAATGTTCTATGATGATTTGTACTTGTTGTGCATGTGCTTGTGTATGTGAATGAATGATGCATGATGTATGTTATGTATGACAATGTTGTGCTTATGTATGATATGTTTCCTTATGTTTCTTATTACGTATTATGATGTGACTTTACGTGATGTGATTATGATGATGAACGTAAAGTATTATCTTAACGAAGCGAAAGATCTAAGATAATGAAAGTGGAACATAATGAATGAACGAATGAAAGTCTTGCAAGTAAATGAAAGGAGGTTCACAACTCATTGAGAGTTGTTAGCTCAGCTGTGTGTTTACAGCGTGCGATCTTGCCTAACCCTTAAGGGTTCACACACAGGGGGAGTTAGTCTATGTGACTACTCCATACGTGCGATATGTGCGATCGGTGCGATATGGGATCCTTGACGCTTAACCCTAGATGATATGGCTTTGTGCTCAAGAGGGGGGTTAAGCATATGACAGGATCTAGATAGAAGTGAAAGATAATAAATGTACGAAAAGTGTGATAAGTACAAAATGTGCGATATGTAAGAAACGAATGATGAAGGAAGATAATAAATATTACCTTGTTGTACGTATGATGTGTAATCATGTGCGAAAAAAAGAAAATGTTTTAATGAATGAAAGGTAATATGATGTTTTTATAAAACTAAAACTCACTTAGCAACGATGACTTTTATTTATTTCCAGATGAGAGGTAAATGTTGCTGAGGATGGCACAGGGCAGGTACTTGGCGTTTTTGGGATGGCATCCATTGTTTAAATTATGATGTTTTTGCATTGTAATGCGAAGAAATAATATGTTATGACAATGATGAATGTTGTATTATGGTGCAAAAGCAATGAATGAAATGATTTTAACTTATTCCGTTATGTTGTTTTAGTACACTTAATTATATGTTTCATGTTTTATGTGCAATGATTGACCAGCTGTAAGCATGCCGGGAACGGAGCCTTACACCCCCCGTTCCCAACTATGGTCCGCCAATGGATATTATCACCTACGGGGTTAATATAATATATATAGTAAATAGTTGTTGGTTTTAATGATTCATTTTGTGTTTAAATGCGAAGACACACTTAACAAACTTTAATTCATGTGAATTCCAGACATAAACTAATGCACTTGCAAACTTATTAACCACCTATATACTTAGTGTCATGGGAGTAAGGATGGACTTAGGTTAAACTCACTGGTATAATCTAAAAATTGTTTTTGAAGATACTGCTTTCTCCTTAAAGGAAGTAAAAGCCTAGTTTCTATCAGAGTGTAAATAGTTTCATTAAAAGGCCCCAAAGTTCCTATATTAGTTAGCTAAGTTATATTAGCAACATCAATACATGAATACATATGAAAACTTGAAATGCTAGAAATTATATCCATCTATTTCTAATGTTGCCTTAATTATTCATGGTAGGTAGCACGCCTTGTATCATTAACTGATTTGATACATTTTGATGTCCATCAAGCAACAGTTACATGTGAATTAAGATGGATCAACTTGGTTAACAATTTAGAGACCTTTAATATTATGCTTAACACCCTTGGATCTATATTGTTTCTCATCAACACTATACTTTTTAATAAACTTAATAAAATTTGACCTCGTCAAGAATCACTTTAAAATATTAACAATTAACTAAGCTCTCTAAAAATAGGATTGAAAATGAACTTAATGCTTACATATTGCAAAAAATACTAGTTTATAGTGATACATGCTTGACTATCTATATGTTAAATTTTGTTCTCTTTAAGCTTGCAAACTCACCAACTATTTTTAGCTGACACTTTTTGTATATTTTTTAGGAACCAGAAAACTAAAGATAACTTGGATAGTTATAAAATTTGAAGAATCTCACATAGCAGTTGTAACAAATTCTAGAACCCTATATATAAAACATTTAAAAATATATTCAATGTATAGAAACTTTAATGTTCTTTGTAAACAATATTGGTATTGATATTTAATCTCTTCGTACTCTCATGAATCCATTGTACTGAGGTGGGGGTGTGACAAATATTAAGGGTTAGTTTAGTTATTTTACTTAATTGACATAAAATGTTAATAAAAATCTATTATAAGGACCAAACTTGTTATCATAAGTAAAGGGATAAAATTCAATAATCTAACAACAAGAAATACATATTTTTAGCACTTAATTCATATATATACTAATTCTTACCATTAATTCTATGCATTTAGTCATAACAGGACTTAAACTGTAACACCCGTACTTTTTTTTGTTTCATTTTTAGTCCTTGTACTTTGTAATTCATCAATTCATACCCTTATACTCTTGAGTCTTGATCAATGAAAGTATTATTAAAAGTTATTCTATATACTTATATGTTACACATGCTTAAAAGAAACTTTATATGCATTCAAATATACTTACCACACGCTGTAAATATAAATTCAGTCGGAATCATACGTAACCGGGTATACATGAACGAACCCAACCAACTTGTAAATGTAACATCGTGTA
>BJCN01322852.1:0-11628 GCA_018326445.1 Flaveria brownii
GAAAATCAATTGGTGTTTCTTTTTCGGTTGACTATGGTCCATCCGTCTTCTTCTTTGTTGTCAGAATCTCTCCTTTACTTGACGCCTATTTTGCCGAAAAATATCGCCTTGGTGTTCCTTTTCCACCATCGACCGATATTGTTTTTTGCCTCTTCCCCCTATCCCGAATCAAATCTGTCTAGTGAAAGTGGAAGGAGATGGTGCGTGGTGCTCGTAAGTGATTGTCGATAGAGTGCGGTGGAGTGTTGGGGTATTGTTTATGGTAAAATAATTTGAATAAAAAATATGTATTCATCATTTTGTTTCTTAGTTAAAGGTTAAAAAAAATTTTACACCCACTTAACTGAAAGATTAAAATCTCTGTCAAAGACAACTCGTGTTACGATTTTAGAATCACTTAATTATTAAAAATTTGAAAAAAAAAATCCAATATGAATATTACAAGGGACCAACCGTATAATCATTAACATATTCATCTTTTTAGTTGAAAAAGTGTGAAATTTGATTTATAAAAGCCGAAAAAACCCCAATCGTTCATCAATCAAGTCCCTCGTAAATACGTGGGCCACGTGAACCTACAATCTTGCATTAATTACCAAAATGCCACCAAACAACACTTAACATTCATCATCAACCCCCATCTTCTTCAATCTCAACACATCTCACCACCATTTCACAATCAAAACATCTGCAAATCGATTTCAAAGCTCAACTCGCCGGAAACCTAAAACTAACTCCGGCGACTGTGTGTGAATCACTTGCAGAAGCTCCGGCGATTCAGTATATATAATGGCTAATAAGGTCGCCAATTTCTCAGATCTGATCCAACGAGTCACATCCTCGTGCTTACTGCATCCAATCGGTGGCGTCCGGCGATACTCCGACGACGTCACCGACGTCCACTCCGGCGACGACGACTCCGATTACGAAGAAGCTAACTCCAAATCGGAGAAGTTCTACGACGACGCCGACGTGGCGGAGGATTCGCCGTCGCCGGCGACGGAGAAAGGACGAGGAGAAGTGTACAGATCTGAGAGAGAGGTGGAGATGGAGACGCTGATGAACGAGGTGTTTGAAACGGTGTCGTTTATGAAGAAGGCGTACGTTAGCTTGCAGGAGGCGCATTGTCCTTGGGATGGAGATAAGATGCGGTCTGCTGACGTGGCGGTGGTGGCGGAGCTGAGGAAGCTAGGGGTGTTGAGAGAGAGGTTTCGGAGGAAGGTGTTGAGAGGCGGTGGCGGTGGCGGAGGGGCGGAGGCGGTTGGTGGTAGGACGGTGGCTGGAGTTACGCTGCGGGAGGTGGTGGCGCCGTACGAGGCGGCGATGGAGAAGATGAAGGCGGAGATGAAGAGTAAGGAGGCGGAGATTGAAAACTTGAAGGAGAAGTTGAATTCCGCCACCGCGAGCAGCGGCGGAAGCGGTGGCCGGAAAAGTAGATCTTACTCGCATCATCAGTCAAAGAAAAAAGTCAACTACAGTAGTCAACTACAAGGTATAGTAGATACTTTAGTATTTTTACTGTGCAATAATAACTTGTACGACATAACTACTTACCAGTCTGAAAATGACAAAAGAATAAAAATAAAAATAGAAAAACTGAACCCGCGCATTGTCACTTGTACCTTGCAACTATTTACTAAACTTGGGCCGTTAAAAGAAAACAGTTTACTAAACTAGTAAAGCTTAATATTAACACAGTATGCAGTGGTTGCTTGTACCATACCATACAACTATTTGTCAAACCATCACTCGTATGGAAATAAGTCTAATGTAAATTGTAACATCTTAAAAACAATCTGTAAAAAAATCGCATTTTCTAATAAAAAGTAACTTTTCTAACAAAAATTTGGTTTAAATATAATACAACTTTACTTGATGCAATTTTCAGTAAAAGATTATTTTAGATTCTATGAAATTTTTTTGTGTAGTGAACTAGTACAAGTATTTGGCATTTGCTAGCCCCAAATGCATCGATAGTTGTACTGCACAACTGTTTATAGGGTATTTGTACCATACAACCATTTAGCAGACTAAAAAATGGTAAAAGAAGACTCACAAAATGCACTTTTAGTTGTACCTTGCAATATACGAGGATATGTATTTATGCATCATATCCACCACTAACTGCACTTAAACGGCCCTTTACCAAACTATTACAATTTTTTTAACGACATATTAGTAGTTAGTAATTATATACAGTGCAATATGCATCAACGTTACCGACTTAACGCCCCCGTTTATTAATGCAGTTACGCCGTCGCCAACGCCTGAACATTTCGAATCATGCATAAGCTCAGTAAAAGAAGGCTCAAAATCCTTCACATCCCTCCTCCTCTCCCTCATGAAATCAGCCCACTGGGACATCGCCGCCACCGTCAGATCCATCGAAGCCTCCACCACCACCACCACGCCAACACGAGACTCCATCGTCGGCCCAAACCACGCCAAATACGCCCTCGAATCATACGTCAACCGCAAAATCTTCCAAGGCTTCGACCACGAGACGTTCTACATGGACGGCAGCCTCTCATCCCTCCTTAACCCCACCCAATTCCGATCCGAATGCTTCACCCAATACCGCGACATGAAATCAATGGACCCTATCGAACTCCTCGGCATCCTCCCATCATGTCCCTTTGGTAACTTCTGCTTAAAGAAGTACATCTCAATTGTCCACCCGAAAATGGAGGAATCGCTGTTCGGGGATCTTGAACAGCGGAGGCAGGTGTTGGCTGGAAACCACCCTCGGACGAGGTTCTACGGGGAGTTTCTGGTGGTGGCGAAAGCGGTGTGGCTGCTGCATCTGCTTGCGTTTTCGATGGATCCACCGCCGACGCATTTTGAAGGGAGTAGAGGGGCGGAGTTCAACTCGCGGTATATGGAGAGTGTGGTGAGGTTTCCCGGAGGTAGGGTTGCAGCCGGTCATGTGGTTGGGTTTCCGGTGAGTCCGGGGTTTAAGCTTGGGGATGGGTCTGTTGTTAAAGCTAGGGTGTATGTTGTTCCCAGGAGTGAATTGTAGGGGCTTGAAGTGTGATAATTTGTAAGTTAGTGTTAAAAGGGTAATTTATTTACACCTTAGAATTCCTTTTTTTTTTCAATAATTTTTGTTTACTTGTAGATACTATTTAATCTAGTTTATGGTTGGATTTGAACTCTTAGTATATTTGTGAGAGACAGTCACTAATGACGCTAGCTAGACTGTAACATGATGAATTTTTAGAGTTATTGAAACGTGCTGCTATTTTCACATATATATGATATGCGTTAGGTTAGGTGATTTGAGTTATGTTTTTTCTTTTAAAATAATACTTTTAAAAGTAAATTATTCGCTAACACGTATAGTGTTACTATATATTTAATTAGATACAAAGTTTATGAAAAAACTATAAAGAACAAAATATATCATTTTGTTGTATGTATAGTAAAAAGGTACGTGAGTTGTTTAATCCAGAGAGATACAAAATTTGTATGATTTCTTACATGATAAACTCCTTAAAGTTGATTAAGTAATATCATAAACGTTTACAATAATAAAATAATATAAAGTCTGTCTACACACATATATTATTGCCGAAAATACTTTCTTATTTTACAAAACTTGAAATCATAAGCAAAATCATATGAAACCAAATAAAATGATACTCTCAACAAACATGGCTAAAAATATTTTATTTAAGTTGTTTGATAAAATCGTCATAGAATATAAAATATTCATGAGCCATCCGACAATTATTTAAAACATAAATTAACAATAAGACCTGATATTTATGTAATTATGTTTTATTCATAATAATTTTTAATTTATTTTAATAAACACACCACAAAATATAGTTGTAGGATTTAAAACTCCAACCTTTTTTTATTTTTTTATTTTGAGACATACTAGTTAACCGCTTATGTTTTTAATTCATTTGACGGCGTCTATTTATATTTTAACTCAATCATCTTTTATCAAAGGAGCATTGGGTAAAGATAACGTGGGGCTAAAGATAATATGTACTTGTATAAAGTAAGTGGGACTCATAATCTAACGTTTTTATTAACAAGTGATTTTAATAAAATAAAAACGTTACATAGACAATCGAGACTGAACCAACTCTAGACCTAGACAAAATGTCGTCCCATATTTTCACAAAACTAAATTATTCTAATACAATGTAAACTTATATATTTAACACTATCTTAACTATATAATTCTGTACATTATACAAATCGTATTTTATAACCCTAAAAATTTAACACTGAACTTGAATACATGAAAATACGATTCATATACAGACTTAATTTTGTTCATTGAAACTCTTTCAGGGTCTTCTTGACCTTTACAGAAATATAACACAATATCCAAATGTAACATTAAAAAATGTTAACAACAAAATACTATTTTATGTTTAACAGCAAACTATATTTACTTCCAAATAAGACTATTAATCAAGTAAAGCCCCAATGAAAAGACTGAACGAGACTTAACACCACACTACATTTACTTTTTTATGTTTAACAACAAGCTCTAGATTTTTTTGAATGAACACATCAAAATCAACATCTTTTCTTATTTAGACCCAACCTTTTCAAGTATGATTCACATCACCTAACAACATGAAGACAACCATTAATAAGAGGAAAGAGTTTGTACAAGGGTCCTAATATACATACACATTATAAATCGACATCTCATATACGCCGCGTATGGTACGGTCTCGTATGGCACCATAAGCGGCGCATAAAATCGAATACACCGAAAACGATGAAAATTTAGAGGGACCGTCAGAGAGCTATACGCCCCATTAACCCTATACGATCCCACATACTACACATATAGGGCTATACGATGCGTATAGTAAATGTCGACACTGACTACGAGGAAAAAAATTCAGGGAGCTGTTAGAGGGGTTATACGGCCCGTATAAGACTGTACAACCCCTTTATATGACGCGTATGCGGCTATATGGCCTATATAAATATTTGGGTGTTAAATTATAATTTCAGGTGTTCTATCACATAAATTTTACTTAGCATATCATTTTCGGAGCTGGGCTATTTTTCACAAAGTGGGCCATGACCCAAAAGCCCAATAAAAATGGCGGGAACAAAAAAGCCTTTTATTATTTTCATCATCCCGCCAAACAAGCCTTTAGCTTCCCTCGTAAGCTTCTTTCAACCTACTATATAAACCCCAACCCCTCATTTCATCACACAGTTACACTCGCACCCCTTCATCATCTCCAAACCTTCAAACCCTAACCCTAATTTCTCACAAACAACCATTGTTTCCGATCAATTCAATCTGAAACATGTTGGAGCTCCGGTTAGTTCAGGGGAGTCTGTTGAAGAAGGTGATGGAGTCCATAAAGGATCTGGTTACAGACGCCAATTTCGACTGTTCTGCCACTGGATTCTCGCTTCAGGCGATGGACTCTAGCCACGTGGCGCTGGTGTCGCTGCTGCTTAGATCGGAGGGGTTTGAGCATTACCGGTGTGATCGGAACATTTCGATGGGGATGAATCTGAATAATATGTCGAAGATGCTGAAGTGTGCGGGGAATGATGATATTATTACGCTTAAGGCTGATGATGGGAGTGATACTGTTACTTTCATGTTCGAGAGTCCCAGTAAGTACAGTTTATTACGCTTAAGGCTGATGTTGGGGTCAGTTTGTGGTTTTAGATTTTGCTTATGTGTGCTATGTATTCAGTGTTGTAAATCATGATACAGATTAGCTGTTTGTAATTGGCTTTATGTGTGGGTTTCTGTATTTTGTCAAGCAATTTGCGTATATGATGATCTCTTTTTATCTCGATGTTAGAGCTGCTTGTATATCCTGAATTTGTAGATTTTTTTAGACTTTTCGTGTTAAATTGTTTGACTGAAGAGAACTATAGGTAGAAATGCTTTGTTAGCAAGGTTGCTGGTATATATTTTAGTGTTTTAAATTTCAGTCACATTAACTAGTTTTCAGTCTATTGTAACTTATCAAGCAATTTGCAAATCTCTGTTATTTGTAACTTATCAAGCAATTTGCTAGTATGTTTTTGGAAATTGATTTTTTGATTGTGAAGCTATGAATTTAAGTTGTTAATAATGCATTTTACTAATTATTGTATGTGAAATCACACATCCAGTGGGATAATATTATCACTGGTAGCATTTGGTTGTTCTGACGTTCTGTTATCTTATGTTCTACAGCTCAAGATAAGATTGCTGATTTTGAGATGAAACTAATGGACATTGATAGCGAGCATCTTGGTA
The DNA here is from genome assembly GCA_018326445.1 of Flaveria brownii. NCBI lineage: Eukaryota > Viridiplantae > Streptophyta > Magnoliopsida > Asterales > Asteraceae > Flaveria > Flaveria brownii. The sequence continues at coordinate 6,251 of BJCN01322852.1, forward strand.
TTCCTGAAGCTGAGTATCATGCCATTGTAAGGATGCCTTCATCTGAGTTTGCAAGAATCTGTAAAGATCTTAGCAGTATTGGTGACACAGGTAGTTTTTACTGCGTTCATGTTTTAATTTTGATGTTGAAATCTGTGTCAAGATCTGATAAAGAAGATTTTAATGAGTTGTTTGTTTGATAGTTGTGATTTCTGTCACCAAAGAAGGTGTGAAATTCTCAACAAGAGGTGATATTGGAACTGCAAATGTTGTTTGTAGGCAGAATACAACGGTTGATAAGGTATAATCTTTTGTATACTTGTTTTTGAAGATAATTCTGCTTAGTTGTATCTTTTCTAATACTTTTGGCTGTAATTTGAACATAAAAATGCTTAAATGAATCTTTTTAATGCTTATTGGTTTTAATTTGAAGCTAAATATGCTTAAATGGGTCTTTCCATGAATTCATGCTTAATGGTTTAATTAAGAAGATAAATGTTGCTAAATGAATTTCTTTTCGTGGTTATTATTTGAATTTATGCTAACAGCCTGAAGAAGCTACTGTTATTGAGATGAATGAGCCAGTGTCTTTGACATTTGCATTGAGGTATATGAACTCCTTCACAAAGGCAACCCCACTATCGAGTACTGTTACAATCAGTTTATCTTCCGAGCTTCCTGTGGTTGTTGAGTACAAAATTGCTGAAATGGGCTACATAAGGTTTTACTTGGCTCCTAAGATTGAAGAAGATGATGAAGAGAACAAATCGTGAAAACTCGAGGTACCTAACTTCATAAATGGCTCGTTTATGACTTAAGTTGCATTTTGATTTCAAAAATCTCTAGTGTGTAACAATTGTTTGATGTTTAGTTTTCATTATGTTTACGTTGGGTGGTGGGTTGCTCATGTAGTTAATTTTGTTATAAAATTAGTTGTTTCTCATATTAGTTGGTTAGATCAAGACATTTCACGTTCTGATGATCATTATTGGAACTAAAGGTGGTTGTTTTATCTTTTGGCAGCCTAAATACCCTTCATATTTATCTAACTTCATTTTCTTGTTATCTGTTTTGTTAAATTTTTTTTTCTTTTCATTACTTAGTTTCCATAGAACCTTAAATGACCCTTTTAAAAGTAATATGTCCGAAGATAAGTATTTGAAGTAGGGTTCTAGAATTCTTATTCCATGAAGCATCTCAAAGATTGGACATGTAATATCGCTTGTTTTCCCTTGTTTAGTGTTGATAAGAGATGCAAAGAATGGCACTATTCTTGCAAAAGTTTATCACCATCTTAATTTACCTTTTAAATTTATGGAACTATTAAGTCATACAAATAATGTCAATCTTACAATATTTTTGTGTATGATATGTTTATTACTTCATCTTTTGTAATGGCTTGTTGTTTACTTCTATAAGTTGTATATACTTATAGTTTGCGGGATTTGAACTTTTCACCCGTAAGATAGGGAAGAGACTTTTCTCCATCATATCTTTTGAGGATGATTAAATGCTTCATGAATCCACTTTTATGACTTCATATGCATTTTAAGATTGCGCTATGATAAAATTTAGATATATGAAGATATAAATAATACATGGTGTCAAACTAGGAAGAGAATTGCAGGACGAGTGAAAATTAGATCTGAGAAAGGAAGTTCAATTATAAGAACTGATGAATTAAACTGAAAATCAAAGAAACGTGTTATCACTCTCTGTTGGCTGCTTTCAGCAAAAGTAACAAAAGAAGCAAGATTAAACAACAATCTACAGTAAACAAAATGAAACCCTATAAAACCTTCGTAGAACTTGTATATGAAGTATGAAAAACTACAAAAGAAAAAAAACCCGAAAAAACTCAACCATTTGTAAATAGAACCTTACCAAGTGAAATCATCTCCCAACACCAATTGTATGATTGATTTTATGAGCCAACCATAAACATTTACTAACTTTGTTATATTAAGTACCTTTAATATTCTTGAATCATTTTCACCGATAACTTACCACTGTTACTGTGTTACATAATGATATGTTTATGACTATGCTTAGGCAAGTTATCAATTCAAGTATAAATTACCTAAACTTTCGATGCATTATATATACTTCAAAAGGCATACAACAAAGCTTTTAAGCTTTATGTACAAGTAGTTATTGCATAGGTCACAAGGGTAAATTTCTGAAACATTGAGGTTGTTTATGCCTATCTTCACCGCCTTTTATGCTTGTTGAAGTTGAGCTTGAGCATACAAAGATGATGATGATGATCCTAAAATCTTTTCATAGCTGAAGTTTCTAATCTCCGCTCTCTCTTTACTTTACACTGACGCACACTGTTAAACACAACAATTTCAACTCACACTAGGAGGTAAACATGTAAGTTCAAATTGTTGTCAGATCTGTGAATCCTATTTTCCCTCTGTTACAACTTCCGAAGCCTCCATCGTCTCTTTGCTCTTCTTCAACGCCTCACTTCCATTGGAGCGAAATCAAGCATCGGAAAATCTGATGGTGCCAAGAGGGACACCGTTAACAGAGTTGTCAGCGATAAACCATTGATGAAGGCGGCAAATATCGAAGCAAAAGATAGCAGAAAAGAAATAGTTTTGAATCCTCTCAGAAACCTTTTACTACTTTCATCCTTTGAGCATAAACAAAAGTTGAATGCAGCTTTTTAGGTATGGGAAAAGTGGAACAATTTTACACTACAACATGTGGAGTATATCACTAGAAATTGTAGCTGAGATTTGAATTATAGGCCTATTGTTTCATATATGTTATCAATTTGCTAATTGTCATGTAAACTTATGAATCGGAATATGAGGGAGGAATTTTAATCTCTTTTTATGTCTCTTGGATATAGGAGGGATATGTATGTAGCATTTGGAAATAAGTTTCACTATATAAGTTAAAATTAATCTTGGAAATGTTAAATACCAAATTTAGGGTTTAAGTTTATTTGTTTTCAATATAAAAATATAAAGTTTTTTTTATTGTTTGGTCTTGAGAATAAAGAATTCTTATATGATGATATTTTGCTCGTCTTTGATGGTATAGAAAGAGACTAAAAGCATGCGTTGTTTTAGAGAAATCTTATAGTTGGCTTGGGTTTTCTTAAAGAAAAAATTTGGTCGGTGTTAATTGATATTGGTTATCAATTGTATTAAAAAGTTAGATTTGAAAATTACAAAAGTATGATAACAAACTTCGGTTCTTTTTCGTCATGTCGATAATAAAATGGTATCAAAACCAGGAAAAGGATACCGCCACAAAGCGCGAGTTGTTTACTAGTTAAATAAGAAAACCAATGGCTAAATACACAAATAAAATAGCGATGTCATGAGCGGATTTCGTGTATGAACTATTACGATGTGATTTCTAGCAGATGTTGATCTTGGTCTAAAAGAGCGTACTTGAGGCGCTCCTAAGTGCAAGGCAGCCTCAGGCAAACCTACTTGCGCTTCGGATGACACTAGTCGAGGGTTGCACAGAAAGCATGTGCCTAGGGAGCTTTTCTAGGAAAGAACGAGGCGATCGCTTTAGAAATTTTCGTTTGGATCGATTTCTTGACACGAAATAAGGATAGAGGTAGAAACATCTATGAAGTTGGAGATGAAGATCTGATGTAGATGAAGATTTACAACGAAGAGATCTATGATTGAGACTAAAGAGAAGCTAAAAGGATGGTACTTTATGATTTTTAGGTTTTACACACTTAGACCGACTATTTATAACCCTTTATTTATTTTATTTTCTTATAACTAAAATATGTTCTCATTCTTAAATATTATAGTTTTATTTTCTAACTTGTTTATTTATTTTTTTCCTATCTAACTTGTACATTAGCATTACGATAGATATTTTAAGATTCTTTAAACTAAACATACAAGTTATTTAGATATTAAAGCATATATAGCTTATTTACACACAAATTTTAGGTATGCAATGCTAAAGTCTACGAGACTTACAAATTACAAAATATATATATAAACACCAAACTTTACCTTACACTAAGGAGTCATGATAAATAATGATTGAGACAAGATTCTATATTTTTAAGCACAAAAACCTCATGCCTAAACTAGAGGCCTCGTTTTTACACGCCTCATGATGTTTAAAATTAAAATAAGCTAGAGACCTCGTTTTTACACGCCTTATGATGTTTAAAATTAAAAGTGTTAGTACGATATAAATATCATACACTAAAGATTGTTCGGTAGCATTTTAGTTATTTTACTAATAAGCTACATTTAATTCCGTCAGTGGTAAGTGTTTGTTTGTTTCATTTAGTAAACATGTTTTAATATTTCATGAAATCTCGTAATTAATAAGTGTTAAGAAACATACTGATTGATTCAAGAAAAATATCTCTTATACGATTAAACCTCTTACCATTGTCGTCTTTATTAGCAGGGGCGTCTCAACGTTTTTGGAGGCCTAAAGCGAAAATAAAATTGGTGAACTATATCTTTAAAAATATCCTCTTTTATCATTGTTCGGTTGTTGATTTTTTGATACTTCGGTTGTTCATTACTTGGTTCGTTTACTTGTGCACTATGTGTTTCTTTATCATTAATTAATTGATTTTGTTCATCATTAGGATTGTTTGAGAATCATTTGATTGTTGATTAGGATCGTTTTGAGCATCATTTGATTGTTCATTAGAATTATTTTATATATATTCATGTTGTTCTCTAATTCGTTTTGACATGTTGATCAAAATATCAAATCTAAAAGACTAAAACAATTCCTAAATCAAATATTTAACATAAAATCAAACTTAATTGACTAAAACAAATGCCTAAATCAAACAAAAACTAAAACAAATTCCTATATCAAATACTCAAAGAAATTCCTAATTACTAAATCAAATATCCAAAACAGTCAATCAGGGAAGTAAATTAAACCCAAAACAAGGAATTTGAAAACAAGTAAATCAAATATCCAAACAACGCAGTCAAATAAAGTGAATTAGAGAATGTCAAAACACAAACCAGAGCCCTTAGTACGTTACTCGAGATGATGCAGTTAATTAGAGAAGCAATTAGAAGGGACCTAGTACCTTAATCCCGACTCCAGTGATGACATTGGAGTTCTGGGTTCGCAATCGCAAGGTGGTTGTGTGGGTTCGTGAGGTGGTTGTTGTGGTCGTCTCTTCGTAGCAAATCGCATCAAATTGCAAGCTATGTTCACAACAATTAGCAATCTTCAGCATATGAATGATGAAATCGTAGCCTTGTAGGGTTCTTAACCATTCTGTTACGTCGTCTCTTCATTTCCCCTCCCCCCACCAACTGGGAATGGATGTGAAGAAATTCCATGGTAACATGGTTTTCTTCTTTTTTTTAATTTAAGTTTTTTAAGTTTTAACTTTAGAGTGGGCTGTATAATAAAATGAG